>JAQQAE010008580.1:0-15121 GCA_029823295.1 Pseudamia nigra | reverse complement strand
CGTGTTACGGACGAGTTCCGTTCCTACGGTCGCGTTGTAACCCGAATTTCTGCGTAAGTCGGAATTAACCCTTTAATGGATCCAGGCTGCCGATGTACCATCATGCTACCCACACAATAAAGTTATTCAAGTGTTACTGCATCTCCTGTGCCGATTCCCTCACCAACAAGACAAAGTTGGAATGTTTTCTCCTGCAAAATGATTTTGTTTATCTTTTTTATATGTAATATCACCAGTAGGCTTACTGATGTATTCTATCATACTGAGTCATATACAGTAATTCCATTTACCCTTCAAAAATATTTTATTGTTTATTCTCACTCTGTCTCATGTCATGTTGTTTCCAGACAGGCTTCCTAACAAAGTGATATATACAAATGAAGTAGAATCAGTTCACTGACACATCTCTCTTGTTTATCGGAATTCGAGATAAAATGTGTTTTTCATCAGTGAGCATGTACCCTGTACAACTCATCACATTCAATCCATCTTTGTTACTTCAGATACAGAGACAAGGAGCTGGATGAAGTGAGTACTTGGTCTGAGTGGAGTAAAAGAAGCTTTTGTAAAGTAATTAGAAATTCTATTACACACATGGGCACAATACTTTTTTAGAACCCTTACACTATTAAAGGAAATGAATTCCACGTGCTAAGATCAGTGCAATTTTCATATTTAATACACCCTTTTGGCCTGCGCTTACTGACTCAGAATCTTATTGCTCTCATGAAAGCTTTATTTAAATTGGCAAGTTAAGGCAAGACAAATGCTTATATGTGACGGTGTGGAGCTTCTGTTCCCACGTACACATACACACCAGGTTCATTTCACACCGTGGCTGCTCCTTTGACTCTAAAGTACAGCTCAGTTTCATACAGTATGTATGTTGCCCCATGCACTGCACTGTAAATTCAAAAATATTTTTTATTTGTTGTTTATTTTGTGGGTTGTTTGCTCCCTTTTGTTCAGTTTGATTTGTTTTTCTTGCTCGTTTTATTCATTTTTGCTGCAGTATCATTCTTTTTTTTATGTATACACCCCCCCTCCACTGAGCTAGTTTCTTTTGTTCTCATTTTTGTTTTTTTTTGTGCATTTTGTCCATACTCTTCCTTTTTTCTCATTTTCATTACTTTTGGAGATTGTCATGGTTTTTTTTTTTTTGTTCAGTTTTGGTGCTGATCACTTTGTTCATCGCTATCACTTGTGTGGCTCATATTCTTGATTAGCTTCGTAATTTTGTGCATCTTCTCGATTATTTTGTTTTAAATATTTTTGCTCCTTTTTATTCCGTTTGGATCATTTTCTTAAGTATTTTGTTTAGTTTTTGTTCCGTGTTTGTTTGCTTGAAGCTGTTGTCCTGTGAACCACCTGTCACACAAGTTTTTGACACTCAGAAACTTGTCTTCGGATTGTGTTGTGGCTTTGGATCTGCCAGACCTCTTCTGAGTGCCTTTTGAGGTTGAAGGAAACTGTACTCGCTGACACTTTCTTCCCAAGTTCTCTGTAGTTACCTACAGGTGTTTTAAGTATTATGATGGTCTTTCTATACCATTATTAATTGTCTTTTCTCACCCTTTTCATAGCAACACAATGCTTTCTACAGTACAGTACTGGTCAAGGGTGTGGTACCACAGTGTGTTCCAACACTGCTTTAATGCAGACAGAGGTGGTTTTAATTAATCAAGCAAACTAAGGACACCCTTAGGGATTAGTTGTACCAGCTTTCAAGGACTGATTAACCGCCGTTAAACCTCCAGCTTTAAGTTGTTAACCCATGTCTTGTTTCCTGAAAAAGGCCTTTTTGTACAATTCTGAAATGTACATTATTTTTCAGTTTTGGGTAATCTTACTGCACCTTTTCTAACTTCTGGCAGCTCAGCACTTTGTACAGCTTTGTACCATATCAGGCTTTTCATTGCACTTGAACTGCTTGAATTTCAATAAAAAACTGGAAAAATGGGGGTGTTTTTTGGACTGGTAGCGTATGCCTGACCAAAAATGTTCCTCTGGTTTTTAGATTACACCTACTCCTTTGGATTGAATTATAACATCAGTGAGAAACACAATGATTTTCTGGTTTATAGTCTATTTGAGTTTGAACAGACAAATGTTGGCTAGTGTGCAAAAAGGTTGTTTTCATTTGGAAAGGTCAGCGAGTTGTTTTGTCTCCACATTCAGGTCAAGGGGATCTGCTCCAGATGTCAACCAACCGTCACACAGTTTATAGTGCAAAGTCCGTCCAGATGTGATCCATCACACACAGACATCCATGCTGATGCTGTTTAGTTTAACCAGCACCAGCTCCAAGAGTTGTTTTCAGGTATTTAATTCAGTCCAGGGTTAAACACACATACTGTAGATGTAGATTACAAGGGGTATGTGGAGGAGGTTAGTCTCTCTCAGTATTAGCAGAATATTTATTTGTCCTATCCAATAAAACAGTTTAAATTTAGATGAAACACTACCAATGAAAAGTTTGAACACATTTCTCCTTCTTATTTCCTAATATTACCTTCTACATGCAAAGGAAGGGTCGATACAGAATCAATAGCCCTATTAGTGCTACTAAAACTACTATAAATATTATTATTATTATGATAATATTATGACAATAAACACTTAGTTAACTAAAGAGAAAGGGCAGTCTGTCATTATATTAAGAAATTAAGGTCAATCAGTCTGAAATCTCAAGAACTTTGAATATGTCCACAAGTGCAGTCGCTAAATCCATCAAACACTAAGATGGAACTGGTTCTCATGAGGACTGTCCCTGGAAAGGAAGATTACGAGCTACCTCTGTGGCAGAGAAGTTTATTAGAATGACCTGCCTCAGAATTTCAGAAAGCTTTTGATGGTTTTGCAGACTGCACTTGGGGACACAAGTTCTTGACATTTTTCAGGTTGACTGACCTTAATTTCTTAAAGTAAAGATGGGCTGTTTTTTTTTTCTCTTTATTTAATTACTTTTTCTTTCCATTATATTGATTTGTACAGTAGTTGTAGTAGCACTAACAGGGCTCTGTACCATTCCTTAAGACACTGTGGCCCGAATGCCTAAATATTCTGAGAATCTTCTCAGAGAGCTCCGATCTTAGGCTAAAAATTCCAGCTTGGAGTTTTATCTTAGGAGTGACTTAGGAGAGGTCTTAGAGTGGCTCTTAGCAAGGACTGAACTAAAACTGATATCTCAGTGAGGAGACAGAGACAGCCTGTTTGCTATGTATGACATGATTTGGAGATAATAAGTAGAGAATCAACAGGACACATGCCCTATGTTATGCTTCTGTTGAGTCTATAATAACCCACACTTTCTAAAACTAAAATGTGTCAAAACACCTGTTTGGTAGCATTTTTACAGGATTCTAAGAATCCTCTTAGAATTATGGGTGTGGTCTTTACTACAGTAGGTCCTACTCTTCGCACCAGGAATCTTTAGGAATATGGGCCCTGATGGCCTAAAGCACATTATGAAGGCACAACATGGCATAAATTGACTCACCTGTGATTTGGAAATCAATCCAGGTGACTTGTGAATCTGGTGAGGACATAAAGCTGTCATCAAATGTAAAATATAAAACATGCTCTGGGTTGTTTAACACTCTTTAGTTTACTGCATATACATTTGTCAGTTTGGACGTCTTTAGTATTCATGTACAGTGCTGAAAGCAATGAAAATAAATTAAAAAAACACTAAAGGAGAATGCGTGTCCAAACTTTTGTCTGTTAGTGTACATATTTAAAAACAGTTGATGTTAATGAAAGTAATGCACAAATCAAAAATAAAAGTAGCACATGTGGCAGAGTGACAAAGAGACCCCTACGCCTGCTCTCCAGTGAGGGCAGGGCCTGTGGCGTGGCCAGGGGCTGGGGAAATGCCTGCAAGCTGTTTTCGTTATTATCTGTATCACCATTGTAATTTAGTGTTGTTATTATTATTGTTAATATTGTTATCATCATTATAACTATTAATATTACTATAAGGTATTTATCGTTTCTATTTTTTTCTTTCCACATTAGTGTATAATTTTACTAATTGTGTATATCATTATACTATGCCACATACACACGTACAAATACACAACAAGGTCTTATTCAGACATCATGTTACTATGTTATATGCTATGGATCAAAAAGACCAGGAAAAAATCAAATCAACTTTTTTTATGTTGTCAGTACCCTTACAGAACACATTAATAGGCACATATGAGTGGTGCAGGTATAAATAAAAATGTTAAAATACAGAACCTTTAAAATTCTGCAGTATCTTCAATTTTAAACGTCAGTTATAAAACCCTGATCCGTGTAAAATATATAAGCAACATTTACACACTTACACGCACTTGCTATTTAAAAGCTGACCTTTCTGAGTGGATGTTGGATTAGTAGTTTTTATGGTTGTAGGTTCTGTTAGATTAGAAAGTTTGCAAAATGTCATAAAAACTGAAAGCATTTAAATGACCTGAATCAAACTATCATCTAACTCCAACTTATTGCTTCAGCCAAGTCCAAACTACTCATTTAATATGAGACGTTAAACCCCACATTTCCATAATCCCTCCAACTTTTTCTCTCCACCATAATAAAAACTTGAGAACAGTAAAGGAATGCAGCAATGAGGAGAGTGACCAATTTACTAAGTACTGTAGCTGTAGAGGACCTTAAGGTGCAAAGTGGCTCTTGCGACACCTGCTGGACGAGAGATACTGTCTTACAATGTTAATGTGTGTCTGTCTTGTCATAGATTTCACACTCGTGTGTTAGGAGATGCTGGGAGGAATTGTGCTGCATACACCAGATGTTCATGCAGAGAAGTGCAAATTGAATAAACAGGGGAGGTATCTAATTAAATGACAGCATAGCCTATCATAAAGAAGCATATTACAATGGTAGGGATTTAATATGAAAGTGAAAAAAATAGTGTAAGAGGTGCAAGTGGTGTACAGTGGACTTACTCAGTGGACTCAGGTGTTTCATATTTAAGTCATTTTAATTATCTATATATGAATAAAACGTGGTAATCTTGGGGAATAGTAGAGCACAAGTGCATACATTTGCACAGGAATTAAGTAATATTAATACTAATGAGCAACATATTTCTGCTCCATTTTAACTATACAACTATTCGATAATGACTCTGATTAAGTTCATGGGGTCTTTAAATGAAGTGCTGCTGTCTTATTTGAAACACAGGAGGAAGGTTGTATTTTACCCAGGAGGCAGCTCCATGTGAGATTCACAGACAGTAAGTGTGTGTGTGTCTCTGTGTGTTTTTATATCCCGTGTGTGTGTTTTTATATCCCAGTGGGGACCAAAGCCTGAATCCACACCGATATCTTGGTACTGCTTGTCAGTGTGAAGACACAGATATGGTCAAGTAAGTGCAAACTTCTAAGTCTGGAGGACAAAACACATACTAAGAGGCATTAAAAACGTAACAAACACCAATGTAAAATATTTTGTATATAAACAAGAATACTGTATGTGAATATGATAAGTACTCAACAATAAAGAAGTAGCTCACTTCTCCTGAGTAGTACTGAAAGCCAACGTTAGTGTGACTGCATGATATGTCTGATACATTAAGTACTCCTTAATTCATCCACAAAAAGGAGTGTGAGATTAAAACATGTTTGTTTATTCTCCAGTGGCACCTCTGGCTATAAAGAGCTAAAAAACTAGAAAATTCAGAAATGAAAAGATGCCATGACTGACATAACCAGGGAGATATGAGAACTTAGGGATCCTGATGCATGGAATGAATGCTACAAGCGTAGCAGCACACTTTGGCGTTGACTATTGTACCCCTGTAGACATGACACAGGCAAACAGGAAGCACTTGTGACCAAATATGGTCTGGACATTCAGCATGTCATTACACATACACAAGACCATCATATCCATGTGATGCATCTGATATGAACAAATTTCAGATTAATGCTCATGTGACAACCATGACATGATGGTTACAAGCACGACTGGCTGTAAACGTTGGATGCATTATTGATGTGCTACATGTTGGATCCAAAACAATGTCATTTTGTGCCGCTCATAACCACTGTATATACATATAGAGACTGGGACTGTGAGACTGATGTAATACTACCAGCAGCTACTGGTCACCGTTAGGTTGGCTCCAAAAGCTCTGACTCCCATAAAGCTACACTGACATTCTCCTTAAAAATACAAAGTGAATACCTTTTTGTCATGAGTCATTATGGTCTCATTTGTTTTATGTGGACCCTCTAATGCGTGATCTGATGGTCCCTCTTTAAATTTTTGCCCCTTTTGGTAAAGATATTACAGCAAATAACTACTCTCTCCTGCACAGTCAAGACTGGCTTCACTTTGAACTATGTGGTAGAACATAGTTTTTCCAAATACATCCTCAACTATAGTTGTGGTTCAGTGCTTAACATAGTAATACCACAAAAGCCTCTTTACCATTGCAGAAACTTTTCTCATTTACCTGGAATTTTGAAAAGCCTTGGTGCGATTCCTCCACAGTTACCTGGGTAAAAAACTTTCCCTCAACCCCAAACTTTCCCTGGAAAAAGTACCCGGTAGAGAGTTACTGTGGGACTTTTCAGATTACCCAGAACTCCTGAGGGGTGGGGCTGTGTGCTGAAAGTACACTGATTGGTAAATCATATTAAGTGTTTTGCATTTTGGTTCAAGGAAGCCAGTATGCTGCTGCAAACTTTTTTATTTACTTTCTATGAGCTAAACTTCATTTGTTGAGCATTTGTAAAATGGACCAAAAATTGAAGAGAAGCTATGAGAAGTGGATGGACAATGAGGTCCAGCATCTTAGCCGATGAAGAAATTCAGCGGGACTTCGAGTCAACTCGAAATGACTGAGTGTATGGGGAAATAGCCTGCAAGCTGGCACAGCTTACCATAGAACACACGCTGAAACAAATCCATAGAAAGCTGAAGAAACTGAAGGAGGATTTCAAATCCGGGTTGGAGCAGCATTACTGCCTCCTCCGGCAAATCGCAGATGGTCAGAGGGAGGAAATGGAGCTCCACTGAGTCTTTGTGAGTGTTTTTTTAAATCTCATGGCTCCTTATTGTTGCAAATTTTATATTTTATTTAATATTCTATCAAAAAATCTGTTGATTTGCATGGCATCAAAATATAAGTACAGTAGAAGCATGTTTCAGCAGTATACACATATAATTAAATGCAGGCAATTGTGTAAATCTGTTTGCATGCAGGGTTTAGGACAACATCTACAAAATAATAGAAATGAAAAAAAAATACCATTCATCCATCCATTGAGTATTGTTCATGTGTTCTCTACCCAACACTAGAATCAAGGTATAATATAAATTATAGTGGATGACTATAAACATATGTAGCGTGGCTGCAGTGAATTTATGGTGCGCAGGTAAACTCCTGCACATCACCTTCACCTATGAAATATCAATGTCTTGCTCCTAGACCTTCATCAGGAAAACATACAAATGCCAACATTAGTTGTAGTTGCTATTTTTTAATGGTAATGCCCTTTAAGATATCTGTATTGTTCTATAAGGCATGAAGCATCCCCCATATGCCATCAGCCTGATTGAAATACATTTTCTGGGACATTGGGGTGCAATAGAAATGCAAACCACACAGATTATCGGGAATTATTTTACCTAGGTAAATAAGTTCCTGGTAATAAAAGTTCCTGGGAATGCTGGTGGAAAAGGGGCTAAAATGACTTTCTTAGGCAGTGCTTTAAAGTTTGACAGTCAGTAAACTAGGGCAATTCAACGCTTCCCTTTGTACTGCAGAAAGCATTGTGTTGCTACAAAAATGGAACAAAAAAGGAACAAAAACAATGGAAGACAGGCAAAAATTGGGTTCACTAAGCTGCCCGGTATTTCATTACTTTCTTTATTTGTAATGTGGCTTTTTTGAAACTCATCATTGGTGTGAATTGTTCCATTATTCAGTAATTATTCAGTGAGGATCAAAACATTATCTGCTGCTCACCATTGAGTGTAATTTCATCTTTTTCCCATAGGTTAGGTTCCTTTAGGCGGCAGGATGTGGGCGTGACTTAGGCTACACAGACCTCAGAGCAGCAGTTTAAACACCAATGATGACGTCACGATTTCGTCCCACTAATACATATGATTATGTCAAATAAAAGTCCCCATGGGGATACAAAAACAAACCAATGTGGGCGCGCGTGCGTGGGTGTGTTTTCGTGCGTGCGCACGCCAGGAGGCTTAGCTCTTATTAAAGTGTGAAGCTCCAGCGTGGACCTTCCCTCGCCTCCAGTCAAGAAGACAGCCGCATGCACTCGCGCTGGGCTATTTGTCGCCCCCCGCTGCCTCTTCTTCCACACACTGATCCAGGAACAGCAGCAGCTCCTCTCCGCTCCTCTGCGCTCCGCACCGCGTCACCGTGGTGCGCCCCAGACGCGCTCCTCACTCCAGGATGGACTCGTCTCCTTGTGTTCACCTCTACCACTGACTGACTCCAGCGCTTCTCTAGTTTCTGCTGGAAGCTCTGACTTACTGGACCTGGTCTATAGTCCGTCTCTTACTTGGCTTCTTCTTTTTGCTTACTGTTCCTGACTGGTCTGCAACTATAGTAGACTCTTGGTTCCGGAATGGGAATGTATTTGCATCTGCTGCTCTTGCAGTACTATTTCGTTTCGAGTTTTGTGTGCAACGCCGTGGCGTTCGTGGAGGAGCCGTCCGGTGGCAGGTCGGACGGCTTCTGCGGGAGGATCCTCCGGGCGCAGACCCAGGGGACCCGGAGGGATGGGCACCATGAGTTCCGACTTCGGGTGGAAGGAGACCCCGAAACTTACCAGCCAGGAAGCACATATAGAGGTAAGAAAGGGAGTTTGAGATCTGCAATTAGTGCGTAAACCTGCGCCAAATTGGAAAAGTGGAACTTTATCACGATGAATGTCAGTCTTAAGGGGTTTAAGTTTATTAATTTAAAAGCTCATTTTTGGTCCTGAATCCGGTATGCATGGATCCTAATGGAACTTCTGAACATCAGACACTTTATTTTCTGTGTTCATTTAACCCTTTTATTTCGTTCGACCCATTCTGTAAAGCAAGAAACAAACAAATGGGAGAAAAAACATTTATATACCTAAGTAAAGTTTTGTTTATTTGTCAGATTTTTCTGACCAATATTTACTTAAAAATGATTTGAGGCATCACTTGTAAAAGCATCGTGCCAAAAACAAAAGAAACGAGTGTAGATCTGAGAAGAAGGATTGTAATTAGAAACAAAGCGCATATAGAAAGTTATCAAAGCGTTTCTAAGTATCCAGACCTGGAGTGAGAAGCAAGGGGAAAATGTTGAAAAGAATCACATTTTCAGGGGGGGCGCTAATAATTTTGACCTCAACCACATACATAAAAATGGATGCATATACCTACATTAATGTACAGAAAACATTGTTGACCCGTCGGGCCGAAAAAAAATACAGGACTGACTTAACATAATGCTTATTCTTCCTGCCATCAACACATATTGATATTATAAAAAATAATACACGCAGACAGTTCAGCTCACCACCGGGATAAAAGAAAATCAAACCAGTGCCTGGCACTTTTGTAGTGCCTGAATTATGCACAGTCTTTTTTTAAATTTATGACTTGTTTTACATAGTTTTAAATCATCATTGACATTATTTCATAAATTCACTGCTTGTATGGAAATACATTTGTTCTTTACATTTGTCCTACCCTTAACTTTTTAAATATACATGTAAATGATCCATTAATTTCATATTTACTTAGGTTTTTAACAAACCTGGTAAATAATTGTTATGCCCTTCGTACTATTAATTTTATTCACTACATTTAGAAAAAGAGTATTTTTTTTAAGCTGAAACCACAAAACAAACTGTTGACGGGAAATAAGTACACTCACTCGCCACTTTATTAGGTACACATGTTAATGTTAATAACAAATTGTCAAATTACAATCAGTTTGGACCATTTAGGTATGTAGACACAGTAAAGCTGACCTGCTGAAGTTTAAACCGAGCGTGTGAATGCTGAAGGTGATTTACACGACTTTGACCATGGCGTGGGTTGTTGCTGCCAGATGGGCTGGTCTGATTATTTCAAAACTGCTGATCTACTGGAATTTTATCCATTTATCCAAAATATCCAGTGAGCAACAGTTCCTTGCATGAAAATAGCTTGTTGATGCCAGAGTTGAGAGGAGAATGGTCAGTCTGGTTTGAGCTGATGGAAAGGCAGCAGTAACTCAAATGACCACCATTATGTTTACATATTAGTGCAATATTTAACCATATGAAATTTATTCTATATCCAAAAGACGCATATATACATAAAAACAAATGAGAGTCCAACATTTAGTAGGGTAATCAGGTTGATGGCCATCATAAATACTAAATTAGTTTTATTTTATTTGACCCTAATTCAAGACATTTCATTCAGAAGATATTCTTATTTACAATGGTGGGGTTCTCTGTAGTGATAATGAAATCTATACGGATAATAACCTATAACAATAACACGATATTGAGAAGGTGAATCAACAGCAGGAGACGATGACATTCCTGTCAGCTATGAACAGGAAAGTAAGGCTACAATTCACATCCACTCAGCAAAAGTGGTCAATAGAAGGCTGGAAAATGTTGCTTTGTCTTGTGAATTTGATATCTGTTGTGACATTTAGATGTTATGGTAATGATTGACATAAGCAGCATGAAAACATGGATCCATCCTGCCTTGTATCAATTCTTCAGGCTGCTGGCGGTGACATATTTAAGACCTTTAGTCCTAATTGTGCATTGCTTAAATGCATCAACCTACTGTACATGAGTGTTACTGCAGGCTATGTCCATCCCTTTGTGACCACTGTGTAGCATTTTCTGTCAGCTAGGAGCAATTTTACCTGAACAAACTAATAAACAAAACAATTAAGAATCTTAACAGAAATAAACAGAATATGCCACAAAATCCAACAAAAATGAAGAAAATAATAAAGATAATGCACAACAATGAACAAACTAACCAAGAAAATGTAAAAAAGAAAAAATTGAAAAATTAGGAAAACAAAAAAAATATTAAAGAAAATTAGTCACTTTGAACAAAAATAATCCAGGAAGTGAATGAAAATGAACAAAATGAGCAAAAGCAAGCAAAAAAAAAAGTAAGAAAAATACACCAAATAACAAAGAATACTAACAAAAATGGACAATTTACAAATATTGAGGGGGCGAATCCCCCTCGCCCCCCAGAAATCTACATCTATGGCTAGGAGGTCCAACCTAAGGTGTACCTAATAAAGTGGCCAGTGCATTTGGCTTGATACAGCACACTATCTTATAGATCTTGAAGATTAAAAAAGTCCATCTAATTTTTTGTTCATTCTTTCACCAACATAATCATGGATCACCAACTCATTACATGCAATAATAAAAGCTGTAATAATGTGAAACATAGATCAGAATTTGCCACTGAATGATATCATTTCTAAACCAGTCCGTGTTCCTGCACTGGCTCCAGCGGTTAGAATTGTAGTTTGATAAGGCTACGTAGTGTTATAATGTCTGACCTATATTCACTTCCTCTCTTCTTCCTGAAAGCTGGACACACACACACCCACACACACACACCCACACACACACACTTACAGATCTGGCTCCAATTAAGCTGACCCCTACAAATTTAAAGCCTTATTCCTGGCTTGTGGATTTGACCACATCAGAAAAAAAAAAAAAAATTGGCCTACTCACCGAGATTCTTGATGGGGCTCCAAACTGAGGACTAAGCAGATTTTAACTCAAGTCCACTTTTTTTTGAAAAGACAACAGCTGTAGTTTTTTAAATCCTTAGAGTTGGTCATGAATATTCAAACACATGTAAGTGGGAAGAGGTTTTAAAAAATGAGCTGTGTGATGGGGCCAATATTGTCCTCAACATAAAAATAATTCGTATGAGTCAATATCAACAGTGAATGTTATAATTTTTAATTACTAACATCCAAAAGTTGAGTCACTGTAAAAAAATAAATAGACACCGAATGTGATGATTTGCAAAAAACTAAAATCCCATATTTAACTGAAAACGACACAAAGATAGCATATCACATGTACAAACAAAGAAATGTAATTGCTGTTTTTGATATTGCTTTATATGCCCATGTTGAATGTGATGCCAGCCATATGTTTCAAAAAAGTTGAGTCAGTGGCAGGAAAAGACTGTAAATACAGTGAAGTGCTTAAAAAACTCACCTGGTGGAACATATGGCAATTAACTAGAAAACACTATAGTTTCTCTTCATAGTGAAAACCTATCATTATCATTTGAACCTAGGCTCATTTCCCCCATAATGTTATTGCACCTAAAAGTAATATTTTTACACTTATGTGATCCTCATTATTGATATTTGACAATGAAACCCTACTGTTAGCATTTGGAATCACATACAGACCATTATTAGTTCAATAGTTATTCACCAATAATAATGCACTGCTTGGTCAAAAAAAGTCACAAACTATAATATTTTATTGGAACACCTTTAGCTTTGATTACAACATTCACTGTGGCATTGTTTCAATAAGCTTCTGCAATGTTACATTTATTTCCATCCAGAGTTGCATTAATATTTCCCTTTGTGCAAAGCCTTCTCCAGCACATCCCAAATATTCTCAGAGGAGTTAAGGTCTGGACTCTGTGGTGGTCAATCCATGTGTAAAAATGATGTCTCGTGCTCCCTGAACTACTCTTTCACAATTTGAGCCCGATGAATCCTGGCATTGTCATCTTGGAATATGCCTGTGTCATCAGGGAAGAAAAACTCCATCGATGGAATAACCTGGTCATTCAGTATATTCAGGTCGTCAGCTGACCTCATTCTTTGAACACATACTGTTGCTGAACCTAGACCTGACCAACTGCAGCAACCCCACATCATAGCACTGCCCCACAGGCTTGTACAGTAGGCACTAGGCATGATGGGTGCATCACTTCATCTGCCTGTCTTCTTACCCTGATGCGCCATCAATCTGGAACAGAGTAAATCTGGACTCATCAGACCACATGACCTTTCATTTCTCCACAGTCCAATCTTTATGCTCCTCAGCAAATTGAAGCCTTTCTTCTGATTCCTAAGGCTGCACAGCTTTTTCAGTCCCAATCTCATAAGTTCCATCACATTGTGTGTGGAAATGCTCTTACTTACACTATTAAACACCATTAAACATAGCTCTGAGTTCTACTGCTGTTTTTTTTTTAGATCATACTCGGAGCACTGCCCGTTGTGATGCTGTCCAGCTTAGACCAGTCTAGATCCAAATCTTCCATTGTTTGGCGTACTTTACCAAAAACATCCTCTCTGTTGTCGTAACTGACTGTGTAGCGCTGCCAGCTCTTTGGACATTTCAATGTTTGAACTAACTCCCTGAATATAAATCAGCAGTTGTGCTGTGTCCTGTACATCATTGCTCTCAGTCATAGCCAATGCAAAAAGCTCAAAATTTTTAGCTTTCTCCTATAACTGGACATCAAAATTATCTCCCATTTCTCCAATTTGCCTGGGGATTGTAGAGATGGACCGACTCACCGCATACAGGGCATCTTTCTTGTCCGGACACACCTCCTCTGTGACAGCGTTCAAACACTTCTTAACAAACTCTCCATCACTGAAGGACTTTCCACAGCTTGCTATCAGTTTAACTACCTTGAGGCTCACCTGGACAGTGGACAAGTTCTTCTGTGTTTGGTGCAGCAATGTCCTCTGTTGGGCAGCTAATCCACCTTTTAGCCGAGCCACCTTGTCTCTCCTCACTTGGCCCTGCAAGATAGCATACTGCTCTCTGTGGTGGGTTTCATAGTGTTGGCGAATGTTAAATTCCTTGAACACCACCACTGTACTGCATGTTTGCAGATTAGACAAACTGCCTTTTACTTGCACTGGACAAAACATAGTTATCTGTCCACTGCTGTTTGAAAACAGCATTCTGAATCTATTTTCTGTTTCTCCAACTGTTTCAACATTTTGTCGTCTGGCGTTCTTCCTTCAGCTCGCCTCGCGCACTTGATGCTTGATTTGGCTCGGTCACGGGCACAGTCACGTTGGAATATACCATTGTGTGAGGGGGTGAAAATTAGCCATGACTGTGATGAATAGTTCATGACGAAGCTTAATTTTAATGAGAATGCCAACATTTATCATTAATACAGATATGTAATTCAATGTTTAGAGGGATTGTCTGGGATCATTAAGCGGGCCACTCCAATTGTTTTGGCGGGCCGGATGTGGCCCAGGGGCCGTACTTTGAGGACTCCGAAATTAACCCTTTCATGCATGGTGTCCACTACACTAGACAGGAACAAGGTGACATTAAATTTCCAGTAATGAAAAAATTAAGGCACAAAGCAAGCAAAAGGCAATAAGACAATGTGTAGTTTGACTTCAAATGAACAAAATAATCAGGTGCAAGATAAGAGGCAAAAGGTACAAAACAGTCAGGAAAATCAAGAAAAATGAGCAAAATCAGAAGGAAAAATTGATGGAAGAAGAAGCAAAATGAACAAACAATAAAAAAGAATAAAATTAGATGCAACAAAAAAGAAAAATAAACAAAAATAAAGACAAATAAGAAAGAAAATGAACAAAATGAGCAACAAAATCAAGATGTTGCAAAGAAAAAAACAAAAACAAAGAAAAATGAACACAAATAATCAAGTAAATGAAGCAAATTAGATGCAAAAAGAAGAACAATCAACAAAAAATTAACCATACAGTCAAGAAAATGGATTACAAAACAACAACAAATAACCAAATATTCAAATTGCATGGTTGAGTCACAATTTTTTGTACATTGCGAACTAGTAACTATGGCATATTTCTGATTGTTCTGCACTAAACTGACCTGCCTTGATGTATACAGTTAGTCATGTTCACCACGACCATGCTTGAAATAAGTGCCATTATTTTAAAGGTAGTTTGGAAGGTACCATAAAGTGTCATAACCCCAGTATTTGAATAATTCATGCATGAAAGGGCTAAATTACAACTAGTCACATATATATATATATATATAGAAGGGGTCTCACTCCCAGAAGGAACAATAGCAGACATTGAGGATGGATACAAGTACCTTGGAATCCCACAAGC
>JAQQAE010008579.1:0-15121 GCA_029823295.1 Pseudamia nigra | reverse complement strand
TCCCGGATGGGTGGCGAAACGTTTTCAACCAAATTTCCAGTCCAGTCGATGGAAGAAAAAAACCACACGCCTTGGAATGTTTGGTGAAATTTTTCGGCGTCAGTAAGCTAGTGGTTAGCATTAGCTTACCCATAAGAACCCTGACGTGCTGCATTCTGGTAGCTCCGCTGCTATTCGTCTAAACATTACATTCTGTTTTTGGCTCCAAAATGTCATCCAGAAAGTGACAACCTGATTTACCTCAGAATGGCCACTTAGAAACCAATGGATGATGTCAAACACACTTTGTCTAATAATATATACAGTCTATGGTATTTACACATAACTTCAGTGTATTCTATGGGAGTCCAGGCCTCTTCAGCCAGTGGTATTACATCTTTAAGTGATTTGGAAGTGTAATTGGGACAGGTACCCATATGAACACTCAAACTTGACGCCATTTCCCCCCAGTGGCCACTTGCTGGTACTACACTCTGGCCCCCAGAGCATTTTTCCCATACACCACAATGAAAACAGAAACTCTTGTAAAATTGCTGACAGGACACCTACAGTTACAAAATATGATCAGTTTATATAACATGGTTAAAAAAATGAAGTACATGTATGTCTGAGGAAACTCGTCAGATCTTGTTCACCTGTGCGCACACTTTTGCACTTACATCGTGATTGGCGCATTATGGTGCACGAGGCGGTGAGCTGCTTTAAATATGCCCCGGAGTTTGTCGGAGGGAGGGCAGAGGCTGATCGATCAGCCCAGCCTAGTCCCGGGAGACGGAGCTGCTTCACAGGACGCACGGACAGCGGTGAGCTTTGTTCTACTGCTTCTGTCTTTTCGGGCTCGGGGGGCGGGGGGTGGAAGGAAGTGGGAGCCGTTAGACGACAGAAATGACACCGTTGTGTGGGGTTTGTGATGCCCACAGTGATGGAGCGTCTGTTTGCGGCGATGGAGCTGGTTCTGATGGGGATGATTCTGGTCCTAACGGGAAACGCGGCGGCTGTGGAGGACCAGTACAGCAGAGCAGTGGTGAGTAACTGGAAAACATAAAACAATTATAGATGTTCCCAATATTCATGAGCTATTTTTTGTAAGTTTGCATCCTGTGAAGACGCCAAAAATTGTAATAATTATGAAATAAAGTTCAATGTTTATTTGTTGTTGGTCAATTTCTTGATATTTTTGTTCATTTTTGGGATTTTTTTGTAGTTTTTGATTTTTTTTTTTTTTGCACATTTAGTTACTTTTGTGTATTGTGCATTACTTCATTTTTCTATTGTTAATTTTCTTCTCTTGTTTTTCTATTGTGATAATTACGGAATAAAGTTCAATATTTGTTCATTCTTGGTGATTTTCTTGGAATTTATGTTCAGTGTTTGTTGATTTTTGTTGATTTATGCTTCATCTGGAAGCTTTGATGCTTGTGCCATTTTATTTTGTTGCACACTGATCATTTTGTTCATTTTATTTTTGTTTGTGCATTAATATGGTGATTTTTGTTCATGTTCTTGATCATTTTGTTGATTTTCTTGATCATTTTGTTGTATTTGATCGTTTTCTTGGTAAATATGTCAACTTTTTGATTTTTTGGGGTTCATCTCGGGGCTGATCTGTTCACTTTGTTGCTTGTTATTATCTTTATTTTTGTTGCACATTTTTGTTTTGTCATTATTTTTTTCATTTTATTGTTGAAGTAATATGACGATTTTGGGTAATTTTATTGATAATTTTGTTTGTTTTGTTTATTATTGTTTGCATTTTGCACATTCATGTTCATTTTGTGTATTATTTTGTTCATTTTGGCTCACTTTGTTGATTGTTTTTCTTACTCTCTCTTCACTTTCCATCTGATTTCTGACAATTTTATAGAATCTAGTGACATTTTCCCATTACACCTGGTGCTTAAAATAAAGGTTGATCTTTTCATCAGAGGGGCATCACACTGCGTCATACAATCGCACAGAGCAAGGGTTCATTGGTTCCATACTGAAAGACCTCATCTTATGTATAATTTAGAAACGGTTCCAGCTATCTTAAGTGGGAAGAAAATAAACAGCATTGATTTGTAGCCTAAAAATGGCTTGATGCCACTTTACATTTGCAGTTAAATCCCATATGATGTGTCCAGTTATACCAACATCCAGAGCTGTGTAGAGTAAACAGAAACAGTACTTAAGTAAAAGTATCATTATTGTCTAATTCTAGTATAAGTAGTAGTACTCCTAAACATCAGTACTTGTGTAAAAGTAAAAGAGTGTTGTGTAAAAAACTACTCAAGTAGTGAGCAACTTCATAACGCAGAATTTATTACAGCATCATGTAATAATTTTTTAAACATTTTTTGCAGTTTTATTCATTTTTAACTTCTTTCAGTCCTGCTTTTTTCTTTCTTTTCTTTCTCTTTTTTCTCTCTGATTTTGTTGCTCACTTTGTTCACTTACTGCTTCATTTTGATCATTTTGTCAGTTTTGCTCAGCTTTTTTATTTACTTGATTAATTTATAAATTTGACAAATGTCATCTTTCTTTACTCCCAGTCATTGAGCTGTGGACTGATGTAATTGAGTAGAAGTACATTGTTTACATCCTAAATATAATTGAAGTACATCCTAAATATAACAGAAGTACTTAAAAAAAAACTACTCAAGTACATGTAAAGGAGTAAATGTACTTGAGTATTACCCACCTCTGCCTATATCCACATGAATTTACTCATAAAATTGGCAAATGATTCATATTTTTGCGTAACTACACTGTCACTTCATCATGTAAGCAGAATTCGACTTCTCCTTCCGTAAAAATCTGAACGAGAAAAGAAGAAACAATGCAGCTTGTTTGTACTGGAACTGAGCTGATCTG
This sequence comes from Pseudamia nigra, assembly GCA_029823295.1. NCBI lineage: Eukaryota > Metazoa > Chordata > Actinopteri > Kurtiformes > Apogonidae > Pseudamia > Pseudamia nigra. The sequence continues at coordinate 12,268 of JAQQAE010008579.1, read as the reverse complement.
CTCGATGTCAAATCTTTTCTATAAACCGGTAGAAATAACCGATGGAGTAAAGACAGCGGTTGACTGAGGTGACAACGCCTTTTCCTGAATCGAGCGTAAACTCAAGGCGGATGAGGTTTCAGAATATGAGGAGGTTTTGATGTTTCGTGGTTTGATTTGTTCAACTCCTGTCCCCAAAGAGAACAACGGCTCACACGTTGCACTGATGCAAAACCAGATATGAACGTTTGAACTGCCTTTCTTAGACTCAGGGACATATTTTGTTCATTTCAATCAATTGCCTTGATCATTTTGCTATATTTTTTCCATTTATGTTCATATTTTTTTATTGTGTTTATTTTCCGTTCATTTTGTGGATATTTTGCTATTTTTCCTGAATATTTTGTTCATTTTCTTTTCGCTTTGGGGATAATTTGTTGTTTTGTTTTTCATTATTGTGTTCTTTTATTGCTCATTTGTTTGATTTTTTTGTACGTTCGCTCATTGTCTTGGTTATTGTGTTGTTTTTTGTTAATTTATTATTATGTTAAGATTTTTTTCTTCATTTTTGCTTATTGTGGTGTTTACTTTGTTCATTTCTGTCTTCATTTTTCTTCATAACATGTTTATGTTTGTTCATTTTGTTGCTAATTTTGTTGACAATTCATCACTTTTCAAATTTTTGTTCATTTCCTTTTAGATTTTTGTCCAGTTTTTTTGATCATTTTTGTTCATTTTGGGGACATTTTGTTCATTTTCGTAGTTATTTTGTTCATTGATTATTCTTTTTTTTGTTTTTATGCACATTGTTTATTTAATCTATTTTCCCTCCTTTTCTGTTCATATTGTAAAAATTGTGTTTATTTTTCTGATGATTGTGTTCATTTTATGTCAGATTTAATTTATGTTGTGGCCTATTTTGTTCCTTTTACTCATTTTCTTTGTTTTTTGTACATTTTCATTTTTGTCATATTCTTGATTATTGTGTTCATTTTCTGTCATTTTTTCAATTTGTTGCTGGTTTTGTCCATTTTTGTTCATTGTCTTCATTTTTTGCTCATTTTTGTCAGTTTTCTGGATTTGGTTGTTCATTTTCATTAATTTCCTTGCTTTTTTAAAACTTTCTTTATGATTTTGGTTATTCTTGATAATTGTCTTGATTTGTCTATTTTTCTACAATTTTGTAGATTTTTGTTATCATGCTCATTATTTATTCATTCGATAGGTATTTTGTTCATTTCCTTGATTATTTGACTATTTGTCCAAAAATTTTCCATTACTATGCTCATTTTTTATTTTGTTGATTTATTATCTTGGTCAAACATTGACATTTGGTTTATTTTGTTCTCATTTTTGTGAATTGTTTTTATTATTTTGTTAGGTTTTATTTTCTTTCTGGTGCATCAGTACTTATGTTTTCTATTTTGAATTATGCTGTTTATCAAAAGTAAGAAATTGTGTTTAGTGATAATTGTTTTACATCTTAATCCTTACCATTTCACTAATTAAAACACTTATGTCAGTTTATGAGTTATTTTTTTTCTTTGAGCTTTTTAAACAGTGCGTTCAGTACGTGTGACATATTTTTATTTCACAGTTCACTGTTGTTAAAGGTGAAAAGACAACTAATAGACAATGACACAAAAGGAAACCTTCTCATTGTGAAGTCATTTGATGCTTGTTATTTTCTCAAACCACACATCAAACTTTCTTTGTCTTCTTTTGTCCAGGATTGGCTCAGCAGGTACGGCTACCTCCCTCCTCCGGACCCACGAACGAGCAAACTGCAGACGAAGGAAGGCATTGAAAGAGCCATCCGAGTCATGCAGCGATTCGGCGGTATCCCAGAGACGGGGATCATTGGTAATAAGGCTGATTTTACGGGGGCTTTAACTGTCCCATACACAAATTTGAGTGTGTGTGGTCGAGTTACAAAGACTCCCTTGGAATATTAGGGAGAAATCAAATCAACCATTGTTTTTTTGCTAACACAGATGTCTTAGATCAGGGGTGTCCAATCATTGCCACAAAGGGCTGAGACACTGCACATTTTCTTTCCAACCAGTCTCTTCAGCAGGTGATTTCACTCAATTCCTTCCCACTGACTGCACTTCAGTGAAAACGCCTGCTTTAGTGAGTGGCTGGAAAGAAAACCTGCAGTGCCTCTGCCCTTTGGGGCAATGGTTGGATACTGCTGTCTTAAGATGATGTTGAGACATTGTGTGAAACGTAAATAAAGCCACAATACAATGATTAGCTCCACCAAGGAAGTTATGGTCAGAGATGGCATGAAGACCAATTGATTAGATTGTGGGAGTGATCTGGATGATCATCTGGATCCAGAAGATTTTTAAAGGATTCTTCACCATTGTGACAGGACCAAATTCAACATTTGCCTTTGTAACGTCACAAATAACACCCAGAAAATTTAGCCAAAAAAGAAAGGATAGCACTATAATAGATTCTATCAAACCACAAAGTTTGATCCAGATATGGGCAATATTCCAGATTTAGTGATCCAGAATGCTTATATTTATAACCCTGAACACCTCCCGTATCAGACGACCTACAGAATCTGACCAAATTTGCCGATCACTCTTCTCCTGATGGGCTTCTGGACCATTACAACACTGGACTGCAGCAGATACTTGACGCTCATGCACTTCTCAAGACATGAACTGTGACTTTCACATGCTCTGCTCTATGGTGCAGTGTTGAGCTGCATAGACAGAAGGTGGCTGAGAGGGTCCTTGAGAGGCGCTATGTTGCCTCAGGGTTGACTGTCCATAAAAATGCATATAGATATCACCAAAAATCGTATGCCAAATCACTCAGCTACAAAACTACTCCAATATCATTAACAATAGTCCAGGTAATTCTGAACAACTCTTCAAAACAATAAACCATCTTCTCAGTCCACCAAGTCACATGCATAATTATAGTACAGATGATCAGTGCAATAAATTTCTTATTCTTTCATTTCAAAAATTGATGCCATCTGTTCTAGTTTTATTCCTCACAGTACCATGCCATCCACTGTCCTCACTCCAACACATATCTTTTCTCAATTCACCTTCACCACACATAGACAGGTTGAGATTCTCATCTGCAACATGAAATCCTCAACGTGTCCACTCAACCCGCTTCGCACTGGCCTCTGGCTCTGAAAACAGCACTCATTAACTCTTGTCTAAAGAAACCCTCCCTTGACCCTGACATCTTATCTAGCTAGCGGCCCATCTCCAACCTCCCTTTCCTATCATAGAAAAAGCTGTTGCCCCCTAAATCCATAATCACCTACACTCACGCAGTCTCTACGAAAAATTCAGGCTTCCGCACAGGGTTGGTCCTCAGCCCTACCCTGTTCCCCATCTACATATTTGCTCCCCCTGGGCCCCATCATCAGCAGGCATGGAGTTGCCTTCCACTGCTATGCTGATGATACTCAAGTCTATGTCAGGTTGGATGCCACATCCTCAACATTGTCACTATCCACTATCACTCACTGTCTGTCTGTAGGAGACAAAAATATGGATGAATGATAATTTTCTCCAGCTGAACAGCTCAAAAACTGAAGGTCTCCTCATTGGACCCCACACCAACTCCAGTCCTTTTCCTCACTGTGTTCTCATTTGCTGGCCACTACATTCCCCTTGCATCCTCTGTTACCAACCTAGGAGTGATTTGACCCTCACTTATCATTTGATATTCAAATTCAACATATCTGTAAAACTGCATTCTTTCTCCTTTGGAAAATTTGAAATGCCACACCTCCCTCTTCCTCCCTGACACTGAGAAGCTGGTCCAGGCCTTTGTCTCCTCTAAGCTGGACGATTGCAACACAGTCCTCATTGAGATCCCTGGCAGGAGCCAGTACTACAGTACATTCAGAACTGCAAGGCCAAGGTCCTGATGAGGGTGTACAAAACCCAACACATCACACCCATGCTCCATAACCTCCCTGTTAGGTTCAGGATCAAGTATAAAGTCTATCAATGACCTATCATTGTGTCTATGGCAGTGCACCAGTGTACCTCAAGGAACTGATCAGTCTACACAAACCAACACAACACCTCCACTCCTCTGACCGTCACCAACTCCAGGTCCCTAAGTCCAACCTCCGCTCCAGGGGAGATAGGGCCTTTCAACCTACAGTGGCATGCCAAAGTTTGGGCACCCCTGGTCAAAGTGAACAGTTAAGCAAGTGGAAAATGAAATGATTTCCAAAAGGCATAACAGTAAACATGAAACCCTAAGCAATATCAGTGAATTATTCAGAATTCAGACACTGAGTTTTGTGTTGAGACCACAGGAGAGGTTTCTTCTGATGACTCTACCATGACGGCCATATTTGTGCTGAGCGGTTGAACAGTGAACCACAACTCTATAGTCTGCAACATCTTCCTGGAGGACTTTTGCTGTCAAACAGGGGTTCTGACTTGGTTCCTACGAGCTGTTCTCTCTGATACATTTGTTGGTCTTCCACACCTTATCCTGACCTCTACTCTAAATTTTTAGAAAACAAAAATGATATTGGCACTGATATTGGCTTAAAATGTTGCAAAAGATTTTTTTTTTACTTCAGGCTTTCTGGAGATCATGTAATCTTTAACTTGCTTCTCTGTTCACATTAACAGAAACTTTGACCAGGGGTGCCCAAATTTTTGCATGCCACTGTACACTCTAATTGAATACACTACAAGGACAGGATACATGTTCAATCTGATTTGAACATATATCTTGTCCTCATAATGTATTTCAATGAATAGAAGTTGAAAAGGATTTGCAAATCATTGTATTCTGTTTTCATTTATGTGTTATGTTACATTTATATTTATGTACACAACGCCCCAACTTCATTATAGTTTGGAATTTTTATACAGTGGGTAAATTGGACCCATTTAGCTGTTTTAGGTGATGAACACATCCTGGCATTTCCAATGTTTACATGTTCCGCATCATGTGAGGTTGCAAATTTCCGGGACTCTGCAGTTGTGTTTCAACACACAGTTTGTGGTTGCTCTTCTTCCACCAGATCAAAACACCCTCGACCTCATGTCGAAACCACGCTGCTCTCTGCCTGACATCGTTGGCAGTGAAGACATGCTGAAGAGGAAGAGGAGGAGGAGGAAACGATACGCCCTGTCAGGCCTTAAGTGGCATAAGACGGACCTCACATGGAGGTTTGTTTCCTGTCATAAATGAGTCATATTGTTTCTTCATGACCTCATCAGATTCCAGATTACAGGTTTAATTTCGCAACAAAAAAAAGGCTCGTGGTATCAGTAAAACAGATTATAGAAGTATCAAATTTGGCATGTGCATTATTTATAGTCTGCCTTCAACTTGTGCCAGACTTACATTATCATAGTGTTGTCAGTTGGCTTGGATCATGTCTGTGCAATGAGGCCAATGCAGAAGTAACATAGTGTTGTAATACCACTGGCAGTCATGGGGTGAGCTCTGTTTGGCTCATTGAGTGTATGCAGCATAAAACATGGACAAACCCTCCATGATGTGACCCATAGTTTTCTGAAGAAACATTTGGAAACTCAAACAACTTAGATTTGGAGTGTGAGTGGAGCTGAGATGCACTGAATGAAAATGGTCAGCCCTCTTGCTCAGACACATCTGTCAATCAAAGTACCTATTTTCTTAATCCTGCACATATATTAAGGTAGGGATCATCTAAACAAAAGACTAATATAAAAAAAATTCAACCTTTGTACAGTATCCACACAGGCAAAAGTAAACTATAGAGACCAAAACTGATTGTGCCAGGCTGAAAATATGTTCTGTTATTACGGGAATCTATCGGGATTGACTCATATTTGGAGGGAGCCCCCAGTGGACGCTGACAGCAATTACATATTTGACTCACGGCTCATCCGCAGAAGTTGCTGATCCAAAAAGCCCTGGCTCAAATACAGTTACACTTGAACTTCTTCTTAAAAGGGTTAAGAGAATACATTTTTGTCACTGTGGTCTTTATTTGGATTATCTAATAAGTGATCTGGTGGTCTATCTTTAAATCAGCAAATATTTTCTGAAATGTCTGCCGTTTGAGGTTTGATTGACAGATCTACATGATTGCTCGACTTGCCTGTGGAGTTTAACCTTCATGGCTTCTATTTATTTAAAGGCCAGCGTACACTGTGCAAATTCAGACCTGATTTTGATATAATTTGCAGTCGTGCGTGACCCCGACAATCGCATGCAATTTTGGCCAGAGATCATGCCTTGCTTGTTGTTTAATGAGTATCCCGAACAGCAGGTGTCACACTTAAAGGGAAGTGGGAAAAAAAAAACGGAAAGAAGAAGATGGAAAAAACACAGTACTTCTACCCAGTATTGATTGAAGAAGGTTTGGGACGTTGGAACGCACAGTGTACCATAAATGTGTTTGTAGCTGAAAAAGCCACACAGTGTACTATATATGTTCTTGTTCACACATATTAACATATGCCATCCTGAAGAAAACACATTTTTTTCTTGACTCTCTACTGTACGTTGTTTTCTGTAGAGTGTTGACACCGCACCCTCCTGCAGCTCCAGCCCCACTTGCCCAAATATGGTCACTTCCTGTGTTTAGTTCTAAAAATAAACCAGGCCCACAATGACCTAAATGGTCTCAAAACAGCAGTTCAGAAACCAATGGATATTTTTTGTATTATTAAACCAAAATTTTGCTTATTGTTGTACAATAATCTGAATTCTTCTGAAACTTACAGTTATATATACCACTGTAGAGTAATGTATACACTAAATAACTAAATAAATACATGAAAACTGCTGTCAAACGTGAAGCGGAGTGAAAGGACAAAAATCAAATAAAAAGGGGACCTTTTTGCCAACTAAGTCTCATGAACATATAACTGTTTTTGCAACTACTTTAGGGTTACAACTTAAATAGGAAGTTAGGCTTTTAGAGAAGTGGCGTAAATTTCCCTTTGCCACACAGATTTGTTCTTCAATGGTGATATGTTGATCTGATTATTGATCAACAGCCAAAATATAAAACCTGTATAAAATTGAAAGAATTACTGTTCATGTTTACCTTTTCCACTAACACGGAAAAATCTGTAGTTACGTTGTACTTTAGGGCTGCAATGAATGATTACTGTCATTGCTGATTTAATCATTGGTTGGTGCAATAGTGAAAAATGCTGACTAGTGTTTCCCAAACCTCAAAACGAAAAAAATATTTGGTATATTGTCAAAGAAGAGTAAAGAAACCAGGGAAGAATCACATTTTACAATGTGGAATCAGAGATTTTCGGAAGGGTTTTCATGAGCAATTATTCAAAGGTTTATTTATTGCTATTCTGTGTTATTTTATCTTTTCTAATATTTTTATAATGTATATTGCCAGTTCAGTCAAAAGTGTAGGCACACCTTCTTCCTCAGTGTTTTTTCTTTATTTTTATTTTCACCATTGTACATTAATTCTGAAGACATCTAAACTGTAACTGAACATATATGGAATTATGTAGTAAACCAAAAAGTGTTAAACAATGCAGAAAATGTGCACTTAGGGACACATTTGAAGTTTGTGAGATTTTTTTGGACTGGCTGACCCTCATTTCTTAAAGTAATAATGCATTGTCTTTTCTATTCAGTGAGTGTTTCTTGCCAGAATATGAATTTGTACAGTAGTTGTAGTAGCACTAATAGGACTATTGACTCTGTACCCGCCCTTCATCTGCATAAGAAGGCAACAAATGGCACAAATGAGTCACTATTTAAAGAGAAGCATCAGAATTCTCTAATGGGTGGGTTTCTTATCATCTGCAGTGTCCACAACTACCCGTCCCCCTCCCTGTCCCCGTCCATGCCTCAGTCCTTGGTGGACAACATCCTGGCTCATGCTTTCAAGGCCTGGAGTGACGAGGCCCCCTTGACTTTCCGTCGGGTGCAGAGTGACAGCGGGGGCGTGGCCACCGGAGGCGACATCAGAGTGTCTTTTGCCCGCTTGCTGCACGATGACGGGTATCCTTTTGACGGACAGGGCGGCACCCTGGCTCATGCTTTCTTCCCCAGCGGGGGCGACGTGGCGGGTGACACACACTTTGACGACCACGAGATCTGGAGCTTTAGGGGTACGTAATGACAGACACGTAATAGATGGCTTATCCTACACCTAACTTGACAGCTTTATATGTCAACACATCAGTCTGTGCTAGAGGTAGATGATATGGACAAAAATGCTCAATCAATACTGATCATTATCAGGATAAATGACAAATCATTGTTTTACTCAAGTTTAAAGCAGAACAACAAGGTGAAAACAATGTAAATGATGCAAAAAGATGAAAATGTAATGATCTGAGATGTAATGTAAGAGACAAAATATGAAAATGGCCAATACTTTGCAGAAACATGAAAATGAGATAAAAAATACAAAAAGATAACACTATGAAAATTAAAAATCATGCAAAAAGATAAATATAACAAACTGTGTAAAAGGAGACAAGACATAAAAGATGCAAAAAGAGAAAAAAATGACACAAAAACATAACTATGGATAAGATGCCAAAAAACCAGCATATGAAGTACTCAACAGAACCAAAATGTAAAAGACACAATAAGATAAAAACGGTGCAAAATGCCACAAAGACACAAAAGAAAAAGATGATACAAAACACAAAAATGACAAAAGGTAAAAGAGATAAAAGATGCAAAAAGACAAAAAATTGCAGAAAATTTACATCAGAGATGCAAAAAAAAGGTTCAAAAAGACAAAACTGACACCAAAATAAAAATTACATGAAAATGCAAAAAGACAAAAATGATGTAAAGATGCAAATGACAAAACTGACATAAAATAAATAAAAGGGGAAAAGAGATAAAAGATGCAAAAAGCCAGAAAATTAACATCAAAGATGCAAAAAAGGTATAAAAAGACAAAATTGACACCAAAATAAAAATTGCATAAAAATGCAAAGAGACAAAAATGATGTAAAGATGCAAAAATGATAAAACTGACATAAAATAAAAATAAAAGGTGAAAGAGAAATAAAACTTGCAAAAGACAAAAAATGACATGGGATAAAGTACACAATAAGATGAAAACAACTTAAAAAAATGAAGTAAAATTGACAAAGAATCAATGTAATAGACAATACAGTATAAGACACAAAATGATGTAAAAGATGCAAAAATGACAAAGAATAGAATGAAACAGCATGAATTATGCACAAAAACCAAATAAGGTGAAAACAGTGTAAAATTTGCAAAAAAAATTACATAAAATTCACAAAAAAGCAAAAAGCTGCAAAATAGCAAAATGACATAGAAATGACAAAAGGCAAACAAGACATAAATGATAAAAGAAAATGTCAGAAAATTACATCAATGATAGAAAAAGGTTCAAACAGACAAAACTGACACCAAAATATAAATTACATAAAAGATGCAAAAATACAGAAATTATGTGAAAGATGCAAAAAAGACAAAACTAACATAAAACATGTAAAGGGATTAAGAAGAGATAATACATGCAAAATGACAGAAGCTGTACATCAGCGTCAAAACAAATAGGATGGAAATGTAAAAGACACAAAAGATGAAACAATGTAAAATGTGCAAAAATGAAAATGACATAAAATTGTCAGGGAAACAGTATAAACAATAAAATAAAGCACAACTGATGTGAAAGATGCAACAAGGTGAAGAACCTGCAGCCTCTGATTTTACAAGTTCTCATTATGAGTAAATTAAATGTTTAAAGCCTCACCATTTAAGTACATAGAACTAAGTCCAACAAACCACTGAATCATGACAATATAAACACAAGGAACCCCCAGACTCCTTGCTTTTATTCTTAGAGTCGTGACAAAGCTTGAAGAGTCCCTAACATCCAGTCCCTGTTCTCTAACACGTCGTCTTCACATGTCCTCAGGTGACAGCCGCACCACCGACTTGTTCACAGTCGCCGTGCACGAGTTCGGACATGCACTGGGTCTGTCTCACTCGTCCGCCGATCCGTCCATCATGAGGCCGTATTACCAGGGGCCTGTGGGAGATATCTTCAACTTCCGGCTCTCCCTGGATGACCGACTGGCTGTTCAGCAGCTCTACGGTCAGAGGACACAGTGACGTGTTTGATTTATGGTCATGTGGTGCTCTGGTCATTTGCTGGTGTTGTCAGATACCAGATTGGGCTTAGTTTGAAGGTTGTAGTCTTATTGAGATTTTATTTTTTTTTAAAGTTAAGTTCACATCAGTAGGGATAACACTACATTTTCTGATATTTTTATCTTTGTGGATCTTGGTTTTGGCTTGGTCTCCATCTACACCCTGGTCTTGGTTTAGGGTCATGGAACTGCAGTCCACAGCTCTACAATACATTCTTATTCTAATATCTAATATCCAGCTGTAAAAACTCATGTTAATAAGCCACACTATTCATCCAATATATTTTCATATTAAAGGTGTTCACACCACTTGGTTGTTTTCACAATTTATTGCATTATAAATTGAATCATTGTCAATTTTAGCATGAATTTACAAAAACAAGTCTTTAATGCCCATTCTACAAATTAATGTATACTAGTAACTCTAAAAAGCCTTCATTACTTTTAAAGGGAGCTCATTAGAATAATCAGAAAGAGAGATATCATATTTCTCCAGAACTGGCTTCTCTTTACTGGCTATCTGCAAAGTTTAGAGTAGAATTTAAAATCCCTCTCTTAACATGCAAATAAGACTTCATCCTGCAGTATATCACAGACATTATTGTTCCCTTATAAACCAATCAGAACTGTTTGCTCTCAGTGCTGTTTTCTCTAATCTCTAAAATTAGACTTGGAGGCACAGTCTTCAGTTACCAGCTCCCGGTTTTGGTCCGGGATGCAGACACTGTCTGTACTTTGAAACTCCAGCATCGGTGTTGCTTGTTGCTCTGTCTCTACTCTTTTGTCTCTCCTCTGTCCACTATCCCCAAATGGTCAAAGCAGATGGCCGCCTGCCCAGAGTCCAGTTCTGGTGCAGGGTTTTCTCTTTGGTTAAATTTTTATTTTATTTTGCTTTAGTTTCACATGATGTTAAGACAAAACTGGATTCAAAAGTAGTTTATTTACTAAAATTAAGTATAAGTAGACAATGTTTAAAAGTGAACAAAATACTCAATAAAAATGAATAAAAATCAACAAACTAATCAAGAAAGTAAGCAAAAATCAACAAGATAATAAAAAAAATGAATAAAATGAACAAAACAATGATAAAAAAATTAGTACAAACAAATGAAATAATCAAGAAAATCAACAAAAATAAAGAATATAATCAAAATAATCAAGAAGGTGAACAAAATGAATAAACTAACAAAGAAGATGCTCAAAAGTGACCAAACAACCAGGAGAATGAAAAAAATGAACAAAATGGTTAAGACGATGAGGAAAATAAAGAAAACCACCAAGAAAGTGAACAAAAATGAACAGAAGTGATCAAGAAAACCTAAAACGGGTGGAGATGGTTTGCGCTCAGTGGTTTGCATCTTGGTTCAAAGCGTGTCACTGACTGCTGCTTCTGCCGTCACGGCTTTCATCGCCTCCTCATTGTCGTCTCTTGTCATTGTGTTTCATCACAGGTGTGAAGGACGGCAGACCGAGCGGTGGTGCTGATCCGAGCGCCCCGCGTCTGCCCACTCCCCCTCCTCCCAGGCCCACTCAGTGGTGAGTCGAACCTACCATGAAAACCGCTACAGGAGAGGGAAATCCTCTCCTCCCTTCACTGATCCCAGCCCCCTCGGTGGGAGGAAATGTGTTCCGTTACCTTGTATCCATACATGTGTAATGACAATAAAGTTGAATCTAATCTAATCTAAAATAAAACGCATGTCGGCATCTGTGTCTATAAACTATAAATGATGGATCAATGAATTTAAGAGCAGGTGCAGATGCAAGCCATCTGATCAATATTCACAGTGGCGCCATCTAGTGGACATTTATCATAGTACAGCCATAAAACAACAACTGAAATTCACTGATTGAGCATTTTCGAAATTTAAGATTATGATGCCTTTCTAAGTGTCTTATTTAATATTTTTAGTAGTTGTGTTCACTATTTTCTTATTCTCGTCATTATTTTGCTAATTTATGTTCATTAATATTTATTGTGTTTATTATTTTCTTATATTTATTCTTTTTTATTTGCATTTTCAAAACTGTACAGAAAGTGTCAGGGTCAAAGTCCCACAACTAAACATCTGTTCACAGAAGTTTCAACAATCCCCTGATTTGTCGACCCAGCCCCCACACCCAGGCACCTCCAACCCACCCCTCCCTCCTCC
>JAQQAE010008578.1:0-15121 GCA_029823295.1 Pseudamia nigra | reverse complement strand
ACTTGTGCAACCTCATTATCTCAGTTGTTTATTTTTACTTCACCTCCCTGAAAGATTTGTTTGTTTTTCAATTGCGTGGTACAGGTTATAGGTCACATTAAAGGTGGAAAAAAATTGTGAAATTATTTATCTTGGTGTCAATTTTTTACATAACAAAACCTGGCATTTGAACAGGGGTGTGTAGACTTTTTATATCCACTATATAGGTAGCAGCTACAGACTAGTGTAGAAGGAAGCAGGGAGATTAAAAAAAATACACAAGCAACAAGGTACTGTACAAAGTGTGGAAAATACTCCTCTCTGTCTCATCTATTTCAACCAAGTAGAAAAAGTGCTAAATTATTGAACAGTTCAAACAAGGGATTACATCGAACAAATATTCTCTCCAGCACAGCCTGATTGGTATATTGATTTAATTATGAATAGATGGAGACCAAAATAACTAAACCTGGATCATTTGTGCTTTGTTGCCAGGCTAAAAATAAAGATATTGGCCAAGCAGGTATCAATCAAAATGGTTGTTAGCACCTCTCTTTTATTATCAGTCTCTTCTTCTAAGTTCCATGCAGCTGCCATTACTGGGGAGGAATGACTGTGAATGTGAGCTGCAACCCTGTAACACACAACTGCTCTCACTCAGACATGCAGTCCTGTGGGAGGAGGAGCTACTGACAAAATCCTCCACCAGCTGTCTACATGTAGTTGAGGAAGGAACATACATATGCAAGGCAAATAACCACAGTGACAAAATGCACAGTAGTTAAACACAAGTACACATACAGTATCGTCGCCATTCAGCATTTAGTTTAAGCATCAGCTGTCTGTGTGGATGTCTCTGCCAAGACAGTGCAACAGCTTTTCGGTGTTAACCAACCAAACATTTCTGATTGATGGTTTTACTTTCATTTTGTTTTCAAAGCCTAATACTTTCCTCATCATCCCTTCCTGTCAGTGAGCAATAGAATCTAATATGCTGCTTCCTGTGGCTGGGGCGAGAAATCTGCAATTATTAACAGGCCAGCAGCCTTTAACCCTTGTGATGTCTGTATTATCCAATGAAGGTTATGGTTTCGTACACTGGCCCACTCTCTCCACCATTTTGCAGTGGACCACAGTCGGAAAGGTGCCTATTAAAATTAATGGGGCAGCGGAGGTTATTCAACACTGCAACACTGGAGCTCAGTTAACAAGGAACTGTTAATGACCACTACAGTGAGCCAGCCATCACCATTTCCCCTCTCCAACACTTTGACAGCAGGCATTAAATATTAAAGAGATACGTTTCCCTTTGACCATGATCCATCTGCAGGGAAATAGGACCACTTCACAGTGTCGATGCCCCATGGACCACTGGGCAGCCCAGGTTCTCATGTATCACAGTGCTGAAGTGAGCAAAAATCTCCCACCAGAGGCCTTTCACTGATGCATAAGGAATGGAAGGAAGATGATACTCACCTTCTTCAGACGTCCACTCTTGGTGCCCACAAACGCTACGCAATAACCATTGTACACATAGGAGGTAACAGAGGTCATGCGGTCCCTGGTCTCGGTGTATAGAGTGTGTCCAGTCACTAGCTGAGATCCACCAAGTGGCTGATTAATGTCCAAACCGCAGAAAGAGTCATCAATGGGCACCGGCTAGAGAAGACAGGAAAAACTAGGGTTACAGGGGAATATCAGTAAGTGAAAACAGGAAGTTAAAACAGTTAAAGACAGAGAAGAAGGAATATTAAAAATGATATCTGACAAATCTGTCACATTAGATATAGAAGGCCTTGACATGAAATGTACAGGGACGCGATAAAAATATCTTTCAAAGAGACAGACTTGGAAAATAAGATATTAAAGAGTGAGAGTAGAGTAGAGAGCTAGAGTTATAAAAGAAGACAGACGAGTAAGGAGAAAAGATGAAAGATGAATGACAGAGCAAGACAGAAGAAGAGTGCAATGGTCAAAGTTGTGGAAATACAGTCAATGTCAGAGGGTGTCCGCAATGAAAATGAGGGGGTGAAAGAGGTGAGTCTCACAGAGAGAGGAAGGTCAGGGAGCGGTGGAGGTGTGTGAGTGAGTCTCCTGGCTAGACAAACGTTTGCTTTCTGTTTCACTTGGCAGACATGTTTCAGCTTCGCCTGACTGAGCCCCACCTTGCTCTCACCGTGGCTCATTACCCTGGCCTATCATCACACCTCTGCAGGATGACACATACTGCATAATAACTATTTGCGCTGGCAATCACATTGTGTGGCAACGGTGCAACCCTGAAATAAGCATGTAATCGAAAAGTTTGCAATAAACCATATTTACACATTCATTGGACAATAATCACTTCCCTAAAGTCTCATCTGGGTTGAAATCAGCTCTTCTGCTTGCAAGGAGGAAGGAGGAGTAGGACGAGGTGAAAGGGAAACAAAACAAAAGTCTCTGACTTTGAATCAGGTCAGTTGGGAGACTTGAAGAGACAGTGGCCTTAAAGTGCCAAATGAAGTGAAGTGAGACGGCCAGGCAGACTGAGGCCCATCTTCAGATTTTTTTCTATACACTATTCCTAGCTAATTCTATTCCATTCTTGCTCAAAATGTACTGTATAACAGCCTCTGAGACTGTATCTCATTATTTCTCTTTCTGTCACTATATCTGTCTCTGTGTTTGTCCCCGTCAGAACAGTGTAACCTGACTCTTTTGAGTGACATCTCCCAGTCTGGAAGGAACTCAGCTTCACACTGTGGCTGCAAAAGCCGTCCAGTACTATGCAGATTTTCAGGAGCAGAGCAAAAGCTATCATGCTGACAGGAAATAATCACCCCCGCTTTTATAGTCACCCTTTACTTTATGGTACTCCCTTTTATTTCCATCACCCAAAATAGCGTGAGTTCTTAGGGTTACTCCGCTGCAGCACTGAAGAAATGCCTACATCAGAACCATCCATTAAGCAAGTTACCTCCAAAATGTTAATGTAATATGTTAAAAAATATTATATCACAGATACATACCGGCAGCTCCTACAGATCAAGCTAATGTTGCTAAGCTATTAAATTGAATTTAATGTTCATGTGAGAGTGCACAGAATGCAAACAATTCTACTAGCTGTCATGGGTGAAGAGAGTTTCATAAAGTGTTTACACAAGGTTCTGAATTAATTTTCTAGATATAAACTGCCAGTAAAAAGTTTGGACACATCTTCAGTAGTTTTTCATTATTTTCAACATTGTACATTAATAACCAACCCAGAACATGTTTTATGTTTTAGCAGCCACATTTAGCTTTAATGACAGCTTTGCACACTCACCATCACTCATTGCACACTCAATCAGATTCACCATGTAGTTGCCTAGAATGGTGTTCAGCTCACAGATATGCCTTGTGAAGAGTTCATTTGTGTCATTTCTTGCCTTCCTATGCAGGGGAAGGGTGGTTGCAGAGTTATTAGGCCTTTAAGTGCCACTACAACTACTGCACAAATTCATATTATGGCAAGAAACACTTATTTAAGTAAAGAGAAAATACAGTCCATCATTACTTTACAGAATGAAGGTTAGTCAATCTGAAAAATCTGAAGAACTTTGAATATGTCTCCAAGTGCAGTCGTCACATCATCTCACCCATCTGAGATCATTCTAATAAACTTATCCTGTGGAACAGAGGTAGCTCTTTCCTTTCCTGTGATGGTCCTCATGAGAGCCAGTTTCGCCTGCAACTGCAAACATATTCAAAGTTCTTGACATTTTTAAGATTGAGCGACTTTTATTTTCGTGATAATGCAGTGGGTAGCACTTGTGTCTCAAAAGTTCAATCACTGGTTCGATCCCCAGTTGGTACAAAGCTTTTCTGTGTGGAGTTTGCATGTTCTCCCCATGTCCCCAGACATTAAAAACATGTATGTTAGGTTAATTGTGTTTGATTGCATGCGTGTATAGTATGTTATATTGAATGTTCATCAATGCCCCTTTCCAAGGCATTGGGTAACATCTAGAGTTGGTCCCTGGGCATCATCAAGTATAGGATTTGTTAAATGCAGAGAATTCATTTCCTCATAGGGATGAATAAAGCGAACATTATTATCATCAATATTTTCAATATCATCAATATATTTCACAGTTTAGATGCCTTCATGCTTAATGTACAATGTTGAAAATGATAAAAATGCTCACAGATGCCAGCGATACCCCTCAGTCTCCTTTCAAGTCTGTACTTGAACTACTCTTTTGTTGTAAGTTTGGTGAGCCTCGGCCTTTCAATTCATGGGTAATTACACTAACAAGGAAGTCAGATAATTTAAATTTTGACCTGTACCAGTCCAAGGCCTTGCGCTACAGATCACTGAAATTCAAACTTGACTGAGATATTTACTAGATACACCTATGGCTGGATGTTGACACCTGCCCACCCACCTGCCCGGCCGCCGGGATGATGACCATACCCCATCAGCCGCACTGGGCTGAGTAAAAATAAAACACAGGAGGAGAAGATGCTCTCAATCTTTTGACTGGTGGTGAATATATGTAGTTTCTCCTTTCTTTTTTCACAGGAAAATTTGAGTTTCAGAGGTTTCATTGCTAACATTTTGATGATGGATGTTTTGGTATATGCAAATCATTGTCATCAAGAAATAGCATATGAAAGTAAAATGTTGTCCAAAAAATAAATAAAATAAATAATAAATAAATCTATAATGCATAAAAAGTGTAATTAAAGCACACTGACAAAAAGCAAGACCTCTGTTACACTCATAACTACATGTAATTGTTTCAAGTATGCTGATGAGACATGGAGACCAAATTCATCAGATGGGAAAACTATCGGCTATCTTGAGAAACAGCCGAGAGTAGCAGACTTTGGCTTATCAAAAGCTACTCCCTGAAATGCATGCAGCTATTCCACATATGGTCTGCTGAGCTCCAGACCATTTGGTTCTGATTATATCTAGATTGTTTAGATGATGCTTTAGCAGACTTGGCAGCCAAGGAAAACCCCCATGTGTGGAGGTTTTTCAGTGTGTCTGTGCACCTTTTTTTTGCATTTTTTCCCCTCTTTTTGCTTTTCCCATGCCTTATCACAAATCTCACAAGATACATGTAAATTTCCATGTCTTCGTCTTTTTCATGCGCTGCAAATAACATTATCTTTAGCTGCGGTGAGGCTAAAAATAGTAGGTATAAACATATCCTAAATGCTAATCAAAGAACTCACAATATAACCGAATATTAAAAGTATGCACAGAAATATTGTGATCTCCCTCCTTATTAAACATGATCATTCAAAAGTTTCTCTCCTAAGGTTTATCACTGTTATCAATACTGGCTCCCCTTTGCCGTCATGACTGGTTAATTAGTTGGTAGGTAATGACCTGTAAAAACAAGACAGAATGCCAGTGCTAGAGAGACACACAGTCAGCCTGATACAGAAAGAATCCCATTATAGCTCTTCTCCTTGTGAGTAACTACAAAGATGGTGTGAATCTCCAGATGACAGAAGGCTGGACGGCTGGGTGATAAATCTTTGATTGGCTGCTGTGTCTGAAGCCCCTGGCTCAGCGTCAGCTCCATTCCCAGCCTCAGCCTTGGCCTGCATGTAAGCATACACAGTAAAATGCTCACAAGACAAGAATGAGAGTTGAAGGTATAATTAAAGTTCCTTGCTTTGAGCTTAGTGGCTACCTGCTCTTAGCAAGGGACCAGACGAAAGGCCCTGGGACGGCAATTTACTAACCAGGCAAGATCTAACTAACAATTATAAAAGAGTGTTTCGACTTGGTCAGATCTTGATTCTTCTCCTGTCTTGGTGGAATTCAGACGTGGGTGCTCTAAAAACCACAGAGTTTCGCAACATACAGTACTGTGTCTAGGGAGGTGGAGATGTGAAACATGTGGTCACATTAAACAATATGGCATATTGCTTGAATTAAGGAGTTAACAGCAAGCAGACAGTGTTAATGTGTCCGACATATCTGGTTGTTAAATGTAATTTGTATAGGCTTTACGAGTCTTTCAGCGATTGACATCTATCTGCATAATCCATATTATGCTATGGACTTATTGACTGTTCGTTCAGTGCTAGGACATGGTCTTACACGCTGTTTTATATTTTCTTATCTCTCCGCTCTACACACAGAAAGCTTGAGTATTCTTGGTGCTGTATGTAATGTGAAGTGAGAACAGAACCTCATTGGTGGCGCATGCCGAGAGAGTGGGAGGTACTGCTTTACAGGTGATGCCTGGCATCCTTCAGAGCGCACTAAAATTATTGGGGCTTCTTCCTGGGAAGTGAAACAGGATCTAATTTGAGCTTCAACTGTTAGACAGCCTCTCCTCTGCACTACTGTCATCACTATATAAACCACAGCTTTTCCTTTTCCGCCTACTCTTCATCTTCCACCCTCATCGCTCGCCTCCTCAGAGGAGGTAATGAGACCCAACAGCGCCATTCAAGATAATGTCTCCCTCCGCCTGACAATCACCTTTGACACAGTGCTAATGGGGAATTTACCCATTTCAATAAAAGTGGTCAATTGAGTTCCCTGGGGGGGTTAACAACAAAGGAAGCTGATCAGTGGTTCTCATCAGAGTGAATGTACGGATATCATTAAAATCTAAAAATACATCAAGACATAGACCATAGCTACACACACATGCATAGGCATTTTTGGAACAGGCAGCACACATTGTGAAAAGGAGTCTAGCTAGTCATTAATTCCTAATATTCTTAAATTCCGATTAGCAATTACAGAATGAAAACACAGAGGACTGTTGCCCTCTTGAGAATGAGGGAAAAAAAATCAAGGCTTAATTCAACTTGACAACATGTAGCAGAATCATTGCCTTGTATTATAGGATAATTGGGGATTTTAGAAGGAACAGACATGTGTGTGATCTATGCTAGCATCAGAAGCAGACTGTCTTAATCAACACCCCCCACTACTTGTCTTCTCTTACTCTAGAAGTGGAGATTGTGTTTATCTGTGTTGTGCTTGAAGAAAATCTTATCACTTTGATGGCTGCCAAAACACAAGTCCTCTAATTTGTGAATATCGCTCACTAAAATGTACTTGAAAGTGGATGTTCATTGATATCAGAACTGTGAAACAACTTAACATGATTCCGAGTAGTGTGAGAATTATTTGATTGCAAAGTTGATGCAAAGCAGTCAAGAGCATTTCCTAATGGCTGCTGTGTTTATTTTCATGCCAGTACACACCCTAGATGTCTAAACACAGTGGTTTTAGAGCTCAATGAGAATCTGTAGTCATTCCCTGGAAGGAAATCAAGGTGAGAAATATGTACTGGAGAATTGTCAGAATTTTGCCTCATTTAAATAGCGCAGAAAATCATTCTTTTATCTCAGTGAGAATTGAAAACCTGTAGTCGATCTAAATGTGATCCTGCATAACCTACCGGTACAACCACAGGTGTGTAATACTCAAGTACATTTATTCAGTTACATGTACTTGAGTAATATTTTCCAAAGAATGTACCTCTGAGAATACAGTAAATGCTTCACAGAATACTTATTACTCTCAGTTACATTTATGTTGGAAAAAAATTACTTCTACTTAGCTACAGTTGGCCACAACCCAGTGAGCGGGAGTAAATTGAACAAAGAAATCAAATAAAGGAAATACTTGAGATTCAACAAATGAGCAGAAAATTAACTAAGTAAATTAATAAAAATGTACAATGTAACCAAAATTTTTTAAAAAGTCAACAGATGGACACAAAAAATGACAAAACAATCAAATATACTGACAAATACGATCAAAATAACCAAGCAAAATGATCAAGTCAATTAACAACAAATTATCAATAATAACCAAAAGAACTGATCAAAAATCCACAACATGCACAACAGGTAGAAAAAAAATCAAAATAATGAAGGAAATTAATAAACAGTACAGGGAATTGAAAAAAAAACAACAAATACACAACAAAATCAGAAAAAACTAAAACAATCAAGCAAATGGACAAATGTGATCAAAATAACCAATAACACTAAAAAAACATCATTATGTTATTTTAATCATTATGTCATTAGGTTACTTGAGTAGTTTTTCAAGACCAACTTTTTTACTTTTATTGAAGTACTTATTTTTATGAGTACTACTTGAGTTATTAGAATAATGAAGCAATAGTACTTTTATTTGAGTACTGTTTCTGTTCAGTCTATCCAACACTAGCTATAACAGAAATGTATAAACTAAGATTGTATAAATAATCATTTTATACACTCTGTGACTGGTTTCGACTGAAACTCTGGAGCTACACTCTTTTCTGGCTACATGTATTTTTAATCCACGTCTGTCACTACAACTCACCGCTTTAGTGCACTGCACATCTTTCCCAAGCAGCCAGTTGAGCTCTAGGTTTCCTTCACCCTGGTAGCAGGACTGCAGGCGCTCCTTAATTCTTGCATTGATGTCTCGAATGGTGAAGATGCAGAGTGCTGAGTCATCCGGTGGGCGGTGGAACTGCTTCTGGCCCTTGGAGAAGATGGTGAAGAGCACATCATCTTGTGCACTGATATTTAGTGAAGCGGCGAGAACACGGCCAGGCTTGCCAAGGTATGCAGCCTGCAGAAGCCGGTACTCTATCCCATTCTTTACACAGCCAACAGGGAGGGAAACGTATGAGTGAAACTTGCGGTCATCTTTGCAAAGGCGAACAATGCGAGAAGTATAGAAGAGGTCACTGGTGGATCCACTGGATGACATACTGTTTTCTGGAGTCTCAGGTTGGACTGTCAAGAAGTAAACAAAGTTGCCGCTGGCAAAGCCATAAACATAGTAAATATCAAAGTGGGAGACGAGTGCCAGTGTATCTGATGGTATCTTAATCAGAGAGGACACAAAGTCAGTGTGCAATTCATAGTCAAGCATAGCAGAAGATTCTGGGTCACGAGGCAGCTTTCGACTAGAGATGGTAGGAAAGTAGTCCTGTTTTCCATCTACTGCTGTGCCTATAAATAGGGTTCCATCCTGGCCCTGTGAGGGAACAATGACCCCATACATTGTCCCCGTCTGGTTGACACTGGAGAGGTAGTGCTCTTTTTTATGAGAAGGCTCCACTAAGATAAAGAGGTCATCCAATCTGAGGAGTTTGCAGACGCCCTGGTAGAGACTGCCGCAAGCAAGCAACCGATTTTGAGAATAATCAATGAGAAGAAGCTTGTTGACATTGTTGGTAGCAACAAGGGGCTCAGAACAGGGCTGGACAATCAGAGGTGGATAACAGGCCTTGTTGTCATCCTCTGGACCTGTATCATGGGAAACAAGAAGGGTCAGGTTGCCTGACAGCTTGTACACGCGGTTGACTGCTCCAATGTACAACGCCCCTGTGGTTTGGTGAACTGTCAGGTGGTTGAAGACCCAATCTCGACGTTCTGGATGGAAACTACTGAATGTTTGTCCACTACACAACGCTGGAATGACTAAGAGCCAGAAGCCTAGAAGAGTAGCTATAGCCCCTGCTTTAGGCTTTTTTGATAAAGTCCTGTTTGTAGCCCACGAGCCTTCCATATTTGTTAGGGCTACAGAACACTGCAGACGAAGCAGAAAGAATGGATGAGGGGAAGAAGGGAGGAGGCCTTTGCCTTTTTGCTGTTGAAGGCTAACTTGCAGATCGGGTCTTCACACAGGTTTTCACATGTTTCTGTGAAAGACAGAAAGAAAAAGGGCATTAGACAAATATGACTCATGTATACATCAAAGAAAGCACACATGACCAAATGGATTTTTTTATTACTGCTGGAAAAGGGCAAAGTTCATCCTGTTTAAGTGTGGAGAAAAGGAGAGAAGCCATGCGGACAATGGCCGGAAACCAATGTGGTGCACATTCCAAAGGAGTTGCTGGACAGGGTTGGACAATGCAGGAAAGACAGGCAAGTTACAGCAACGGAAATTAGCCTGACCTGACTCATACTACCGCTGCTTATGTCACACACTGAGCAAGCATTTTCCAAGAACAGAGCAGTGGCCAACATAGACTTTGCTCACAGACTAACATGTACGCAAAGCTCTAATAACTCAGTCATTCAAGCACAGACCTCACTTTGAACAGTTTTCTTACAAACACATTTAATTCAAATGTGCATGTTCGCACACAAGTCATAGGAGCATGCTAAAAATGTGATTCTGGAAGAAAGCAGCAACAAAATTACTCTTCAAGATATGTAGCACATAGCCAAGTTACTCTTCGTGCTTTTCATTTGAAAACATCACTAACACTATATTCTCTATCCATCATCTCCCTCACATTTAATAGTGAAACTGCAACCCAACCCCCTATCATTTGTCCCCTTCCCATATCTGCAAATTTCTAAAAACATACAGGATATCAAGCAAAGTCTGCAATTTATACAACTATGCTCAGCCTGGGCTGTAAAGATCTATCTCCATGTGCCATAAACTAAGAAACAGAGCTCTGTGCAGTCTGTCCCCGGGAGTTAATTATCTCGTCCACTGAAAAGGAAGGCCTGGATCTTATTACTGGAACAAAGTGAGAACAAATTGGGAGCCACTTGCACACACCCCTCCCCTCCCTTCTTCTTCTTTTAAGAGCTTGTTTTACAGAATCTGAATCTATTAATTATTCTTTTCCAAACATTGCTTGTGTTTCTTTTTTATCTCTTTCATTCTCTTTATCTGCTGACATGATCAAAATGAGATCAAAGAGGGATTAATCAGTGGCAGCACAACAATCATTCTTAAATCAATCAGTTACCGTATTAGATCTGTACACAACTCCCTCATGGAGAAAACAGACTGTGCAAAATGCAGTGTGTGTGTGTGTGTGTGTGTTTCCTTCCCAGAGTATTATCAGTGTACTCTATCAGAACCAAGCAGTGCAAGGGGCTAACAAGTGGAGACAATGGCAGTGCATCCCAAAATCAAGTATGATTAGGCGTAGCGATTCAACAAGGGTAATTACTGTGGAGCTGGAGGAGGTAAGCTGGGGAAGCAACACAGGGACGCCAGGGGCTTGAGCGTGTCAGAGACGGCCCTACATCGTTTGTCATGCTCCAGATTTGCATTTCCAGCAGTGGGGGCACAAGGAATCAAGGGTGAAAGATGTGGCTGGAATAATCAGCAACTATGCCTTGAATTAACAAGCACTTGCTGCTGAAGATTGAAAAAAACAACTGGCCTTTTATAAGGACAGATCACACCTAGGCTACAATGACACAGGGACAGGTTTGATTTGCAAAGCCGATACGGGAATCTCTATGAACTGTGTTTGCACTTTCATAGACCACATCCAAATCTGGTAATGGGCATCTTGGGGTCTTTCCCCTCCCCCTGTGATAAATGGGTATGCTACTGAACTCGGACTTAAATATAGACCCTTAGGGAGTGTATTGATCCATGTGTCCATAAACACAGGTCTTAAGGCCCAGTCAAGCTGTTCTTGGTGTGCATGCAGCAGGATGGGTGGAAGGGGCTTTGTCCCAGAAGCACTTTATTAGTACGGTCATAAAAGTGCCATAGCCCCTAAAAAAAGTAGCTAAGCCCAGGGCCCTACCTTCACTTTCAGCTGCCTTCGCTCTGTCAGGCTCCTTTGTTTGAGTTTGTACATGCTGGATGTGCAAAGTGGATCCCTTTGGTGGTATAATCAGCCTCCTGCTGAGCCAGCTTTCTGCTCCTGCCCCACAGCCTTTTGCCCTTTAGAGCTTTAGCTACACCCCCACCCCTTAATCGTATATGTGTATACAACATTTACGCCCATCCATCTTTTCTTCTTTTTTCTTTTTACTGCTCTCTTCTTCTCCTGTCCCTCAGAGAAATATATGCATTACTCCCTCATGTTGTGGCAACAGCTGCAGAGGCAGAGAAAGAGAGTGCGTGAATGGTGTAAATAAATGGTTCCACAAAGGGTATCCATTCATATTGCTTTTGGTAACAGGGAATGAAGGCTTTGTTTAAGGTGATTGCACGGCCACGTCTTTGTTGCACTTGACACAGACTTCTCTGTAGAACGCAGCCGTGGAAAACACTTGAAAGGAAAGAAGACTGGCTTACCCCTTGTGTTCAAGTCATGCTTTTCTCTTGTTTGTGAAGAGTCAGAATTTCCAAAACAAAAAATTAACATATAAATGTCTCATCCTTTAACATACGGTCGTTACTTCTTCACCTAAAAAAGAGAAGGGAATGACTGAAAAAAGTGTAGGCAGAGTAGAATGAAGGGAGCACCTTCAGCTTTTAACTACAAATATGAGTCAGCAGATATGAAAATGCCGTGGCTATGCCATATACCCTTTCAACCAACCAGTGTGACTTTAACAATAACTAACATTACAACATCAGCAGTTTCTTTAATGCTTGATGAATTGGCCAGTTCTTACGATGGTGTATTAGGGCCACTTTGACTAAAAAAACAAAAAAATTGAGGTGTGGGGGATATGTAATATTTTGAGAAAAAAGGTCAAAATCTTCACGTTTAAAGCCATACATTTGTGAGATTAAAACTTAAAGATTCTCTGGGAATGAAAGTGGTAAATTTGGGAGAAAAAAGCTGGATATTCTCCGAATTTATAAAGTTGTAAAATCGTAAGAAACGAAGTCATAATTTCTCTGACTTTCAAATGGCATATTTGTGAGAAAAAAACTCGCAACTTTATGAGAAAAAAGTCAGAGATTGTCAGAGATTATAAAGTCAGATATTTGCGAGAAAAATATCCTGGACAAAAACACAAATTTCTGTGATTTAAAGCACATTTCTGACTTTATAATAAATAATATCTGACTTTTTCTCAGTTTTTTCTCAGAAATTTGCTACTTTTTTTCTCACAGGATCTCTGAGTTTTAATCTCACAAACTTATGAATTTAAAGTTGAGAATATCAATCAAAAGTAATCAAAATATTACCTCCCCACACCTCCTTAATTTTTTTCTTCAGTCGAAGTGTCCCTAATACGCTGTTGTAATTTCTGAGTAAGTGCAATAAGGCGCAGAGATGATTGTTTTTGGCAACACAGAGAAAAAGACTGCTGCTAGTAAATACCTCGAGTCACTGTTTCTAGAAACCAAAGACCAAGTCCGAAACCTTGGTGTGCTAATAGACTCAGAACTGACCTTCAGCAGCCATATCAAGTCAATCACTGAAACAGCCTTCAACCAGCTAAAGAACATATCCAGAGTTAAAGGATTCATGACCACTAAAGACCAGGAGAAGCTGATTCATGCTTTCATTTCCATTAGACTCGACTACTGTAATGGTTTTCTGACTGGACTCTCCTAGAAGAGCATTAAACAGCTACAGCTCATTCAGAACGCTGCAGCTTGAGTGTTGACCAGAACAAAGCAATCAGAACACACTATAGCTCTAAAGTCTTTACGCTGTCAGCTATAGAATACATTTGAAAGTTCTACTTCTTCCTCTTCTTCTTTCCCTTTCGGCTGTTCCATTCAGGGGTTGCCACAGCGAATCATCTGCCTCCATCTCACCCTATCCTCTGCATCTTCTTCTCTCACACCAACTACCTTCATGTCCTCCTTCACCAAAAAGGACACTAGAATATAAACCGGTGTCACAGAACACAATGCCAAACATGTTGCAAATTTTGAGTCAGCATGTGCAGTTTTAAAGCTTGCCAAAGGGGTGGTGGTGGGAGGGGGATTAACTATGCAGGGTGCCCAAACTTTGGTTGTTGCCTTTTTTCCTGTTATTTTGAAAATCCATCCATCCATTTTCTACCCCTTAATCCTCGTGAGGGTCGAAAATCCATCCATCCATCCATCCATCCATCCATTTTCTACCCCTTAATCCTCGTGAGGGTCGAAAATGTAAAAGATAAAAATAAAACCTAACTTTTTTCTTACATGTAGGGGGAATGTTTCATCTGTGACTTCATGCCTTTTGGAGATCATTTCATCTCCCCCTGGCTTCATAATTCACATTAATAGAAATTTTGACCAAGGGTGCCTAAACATTTTCACCCTCTCTACTTAGCTTTAAATGACAACATAGGTCAAAGTGCATAATTTCAGAATCCACTGATCTTCAAGGGTAGGTAAACTAGTTTTGGAACTACAGGTCAAAACAGGTTTTTACAATTGCTCATACCACAACCTAATTAACATGGAAATTAGGTGATGATTGTCAGTACCCCTTCCTACTGATGGAACATGTGTAACTGACAGGAAGTAGTTCTCCTTCAGAGTTTACATGGACTGAGGAGTCTTCAGTCTGCCCATCAGGATGTATTTGTTCACATTTATCTGAATTTGAATTCACAGCTGTGTGAATGTTACTGGATCACAAATACATGAAGTGTTTGTCTAACTTTATTGGTCTTCATATGTGTCTGAACATGAGCATTTAGGCTCAAATGTTTACATGTTTAGGCTCAAACATTACAAACTAAATAGCTGTATTGTTTCTCTCCTGTGTGAAGTCTGCTGTTATGCCAAATTTGACTTCTGTGCAAATGATGCATCACACACAAACAGTTTCTCTCCTGAGTTTTCATGTGAGCTTTAAGTCCATTTTTGTCAAAAGTGCTTATTAAAAAGCTGAACATGTGAAATGTTTTTCCGAGACCACATTGCTACAGATGGCAGCAACTGACAAGTGTTTTTTTTCTCCAATTTTTCTTAAAATGTTTGCATCTACACTGCTTTTTTGAAGCTTTTGTGAGATGACTTTTGGATTGATACACAGATAAGCGTTTACTTCATAGAAAACCTCCTGGACGTGGGGCAAAGAAAATGTGGAGCAGACAGCAGAACATTCACGTACAAGCCTTTTCTACTAACTATACCAACTCCCTACCGTATAAACTGGATGAGCTGGAGGGACTAGTGAGGAGTCAGAATGAGTTTTGAGAGTCTAGCTTCCTGTGTTTCCGTGAAACATGGCCGAACAGTGACTGTCCAGACTCATCTGCTGAAATGCCTGGATACACGATGGTTCAATTGGACAGAGACACCAAAAAGACTGGAAAGGTAAGAGGAGGAGAACTCGTTTTTTATGTAAACAAGAGATGGTGTAATCCCGGTCATATTACTGTCAAGGAAGAAATCTGCTGTAAACGTACAAAACTTTTGGTTGGTATTAGACCAGGTGTGGCCAAGTCCAGTCCTCGAGAGCCACTGCCCTGCTTGTTTTCCAACTGTCTCTGTCCCACCCAC
Source organism: Pseudamia nigra (assembly GCA_029823295.1). Lineage (NCBI taxonomy): Eukaryota > Metazoa > Chordata > Actinopteri > Kurtiformes > Apogonidae > Pseudamia > Pseudamia nigra. The sequence goes on along the minus strand of JAQQAE010008578.1, from coordinate 6 downwards.
TGTATC
>JAQQAE010008577.1:0-15122 GCA_029823295.1 Pseudamia nigra | reverse complement strand
ATTATAAGGCGCAGTGTCATATTTGGACAAAATAGACGGCGTTTAGGTGCGCCTTATAGTGCGGAAAATACGGTAATTATAAAAGTAAACAAAAATGAAAATCATTAGCTCTAGTTTGGAAAGTTAGAGAACAAAACTACAGAAATGAACATTTAAAGGATGAAATATGATACTTGATTCTTCTATTGTTCTCTCACCCATTAGAAAGTAAAAGTATTTTCGCGTACAAGACAGTGACGTGGTTAGCTTCAGCTGCATCACAGTGGATTTATTAGAACCTGAGTAGCACTACCTCCATCACAGTGGCTGCAAGAAGCATCATCAGGTAATAAACCAGTGGGAAAGAAGAAGATACCAGTACGCAGCGCTGTGACAAACCCAAACAACTCCCCCACAGCTCCTGGATTACATACATGCTGTACTGTATTATACAACAAGTATTAGATAATTCAAACAATTTGTTGACTCTCTGGAATTCACTTTTAAAGTGCCCTCCCTCATAAACACCCACTCAGCTGTTGGAAAGCAGGACTAACATGGGGAACAGGTACACACTGACTGGAGCAGACGCCCCCGCCGGATCAACGTGTCCTACAATTCAGCCAGGGATGGTCTTTAAAACGTTACTCAGATGAATTCATCACGATGTTCTGGTTATGCAACAGGCTGCTTCAAGTGAGCACACAAGAGACACACAGAGAGCACTTGTTATTTCAGAAACACACAAAGTTGAGATAGCAATGTTTTCAAGGTGACTTAAAAAACACATTTCAGTCTTTAATAATGCTACTTATTATGAAAGGCAAAAATAAATGTCTCTACAATTTCTGAATAAGATACATAACTGACACTGAAAACAATCATTCTAGTCAGAAAGTTTCAGTGGTGATCACTTCTGACCATATACTGCTGCAGTTTTTTTTTATTGTATTAAGTTATCTTTATCTTCACAATTCAGAGTGAAAATACATATTGTGGCTGCTCTAGTATTTAATTTTTGTGAGACGAAATCTGCAAACAAGGTGTGTTTTTGTGCTTCTTGTAAAGTTCAGGGTTGTTATTCATTTCTCACGGATGATATTTCTATATTCTTTATACTTTCCAACCCATGAAAGTAACATTAGCCTAATCCCTCTCCCACACACTGCAACAACATAACTTTAAAAATTTAATGTCCAGCCGAGGAAGAATTCACAGCCACTGAGAGTGGGGATTCCTCTTGTTTCCAAACACCCTGATTATGTTCTGCCATGGATTTTTGGATTGTGATGCATCTTTCATATTAGCGTTGCTTAATATGTAGAAGTCAAAGATCGAGCAGAAATGCTTTGACCCCTCCATGCGACATGTGGCCTGATATGCAGCATGAGAAGTGGAATTCTGTTCTGCCATCAACACCAAAGCAATGATCTCATCTTTTCAACAGCTGACAAATTCAAAACAGCCTCACAGGGTCTCTGAGGGGACTTGAAAAACCAATCCTGCACATGAAAACAATTCCATCACCATTAGTCTAATTTGGGTGGCAAAAAGGGGCCCAAACACCAAGGTCAGAAATTCAAGAGCCCATGTTAAACAGCTTTGTTATGGCTATGAAAGAGTTAAGTGATATGCACCATTGATCTTACATAACTCTTATGTCTGTATGTTCATATCATGGTACCTCCTTACATCATAGGCTTATAGGCTGAGTGAGGAGCTGTTTCATTAGTGAAAATAAACACCTGTCAGGGTGGCAGCTGTTGGCCTGGCTGCGTATTGGTACCACAGAATGGCACTGCCCCTGGAGACAGTAAAAACATTACTGCAACAAATCTCAAATTCAACATAGATTCAATTTGGAGAACATGTTTGGAAGGGTGGCAGAATTATCTAATAACCATCACAAACTCAAAAATAAACTTGATAAGCGCTTCTGTGATCAGCATTCTTGAGTTCACATGGCCTGCATGGTCTGTACAGGAAATGCACAACCTCCCTCCCTTGCCCTGGGGCAGGAAGTCATAAAGCGGGATCAAACGCCTGGCATTGCTCACCGTCCTGCCATATGAACAGCAGAATGTCATGGGAAGTCATACTCTCCCCAAGCTTTTGCAATAACTTAACTTATGAAAACATGATCCACATTATGTTTACATTGGGAAGCAACTTTCCATTCAAGTTGAAATATCAGTGAACATGTCTCAAGAAAAAAAAAATGGGATGACTAAAACTACAAAAACTGGCATCTGAGTTATCTGTGTATACAAAAAAATGATGTACCATAATGCGCTTTATGTCAACCTGCATTATTTGACATGCTTTGTAATTCATTTGGTACAGTATGTACAAATTGTGAAAGTGATGCTGAAGTAAACTTTGATTGTGACACAGTGAAGAACTTAAGGATAATGTTGGCCGATAGATCATTGTAATTTATCAGTGTTGTTGATAAGCACTGAAAAATCTACATTTTATATTAGGCACAAGAATCCATGAAACATCAAGTCCCCTCCCAGTTTTGAAATTGGTTGTGACCTTTTTCCTTGAAGGACTCAGCATATGTGGAATTAGCATAGTCAATAACCTAGGGTTATATCACCATTTTCAACCTCACTACATAATTAGAGATGTACAGGGATCAAAGTGCAACAATTTCAGACCCTGTGGATCTTCAAGGTCAAAGTTAAATGAGTGAGAGGTGTCAAAATAGCTGCCTACCCATGTGACAAGTTTGGTTAGTTTGGGTCCATTGACTTTGGAGATACAGAGCCAAATGTTCAGACGGACATAGATGTAATGCAAGTGAATGAATGGAGGTGTCCACTTATCCCCCCAAACTTCATTCCGGTGGGAATAATAAATGAGAGGAGGACATAAAAAGACAAATATTTCTTAATAAATGGTATAATAAATCCAAAATGCAGCAATTCAATTCAATTTGTATAGCGCCAATCATAACCACTGATCTCTAGGTGCTTCACAATCTGAGGCTGAAACCTCATGACTATACAATCATTCACGTTCACATCTATGGACAATTTAGAGTAGCCAATTCACCTAGTGTGTGTTTTTGGAAGAAGCTGGAGTACCCGGAAAGAACCCACGCAGACATGGCCCTACCACCTAGCATTGGGATTGAACCCAGGATCTTCTAGCTGTGAGATATGAGTGCTACCCACTGCACCATCATGTCGCAAGTCGCAACACACCTCCACCAGCTACAAACCTGGGGATCAAAGCAGATTTTTATCTAATTGACATCCATGTTGGTGGTGGTAATGTGAGATAGGAATGTTGATCATACTTACTGTACGTATTCTGGGTTAGAAGATTAGGATATTTTGGAACGAAGTATGGGAAGAATCCATAACAACTCTGGGTGATTAGTACCCTATGAGACATTAAAGTAATCTGACACTGGGAACCTACAGAAGAACCAATATTTTTAAGTTTCTACTGGTAGCACCCAAGAAAATTAAACAAGGAAGATCCATATTGAAGAAGAATGCAATATGGAAAAACAGACCGAAGCAGAAAGAAAATTGAGGAAACGGTTTATGAGACTCTTTCCAAAAACAATAGTGAATTTCATGTGTGACAGGTGAGATGGGTTAAGGTGCTTAAATTGTACCACTATTCAGAAATAAAAGTTAACAGAAGAGAACACAAGCTTTTGAGTCAAACATAAGTAGAACAGACTTAAAAGACCAAATATCGAGCCCATATTTTAGCCCATATTTATAACAGGCTAACAGAAACACAACATCATACAGCAGTACCTTATAAATCTGGCTTTAATCATAATATAATCAGCTGTCATGCAATACCTCTGCTTTTCCCATCTTCTCCCTACAGTGACCCACTGCAGTGCTATACTTAGATCTAAATTTGGCCATAAACTACATCTCTGCCACTTCACCTCAACTCATGCTTACATTAAGGTTAAAGGTCACAGTTCAAATAAAGCTGCAGGCTCCAAACACTACTTTAGGATCACTGCACTCACTTTAAATCTCTCTACCAGCCTGGGAAGAAGACTATTAATAAGTGAAATTCCCTCAGCTAGCGGTTTTCATACACTTTATTTTGTGTCTCTGTCTGCCAGCGTGTGCTTTATGGCTTGGGGGTTTTTCCCTCGACTCACTCATGAAGATGCTTAGATCACTGCAGGAGCTGGGCAGATGCCTGTGCAACAACGCAGCATGCAAAAACTGCACACAGCAACCCAAAAATAACATCTGCAATACCTGAAGCTACTGATTAAGAGTCAGCTACTGCTTCCTTCTTGTATAGTGTCAAGGAAGACACGGTTTAAAGAGGAGGTATCAGCCAAATCAAGGCAGATGAGAAGTGAAAAATGTGTGCCTCTGGAATTACAAGCAGGCTTCACTGACTTCCAATTACAGCTCAGTGTTGAAGGTGTTTGGATTCAGGGACTGGCAGTGATGGAGTTAGTGGGGATGTAAGGGCAGTTTAGTGGAATATACACACAGATTAGACTTATTATACATAATTAAAACTGAGTTTTTATAGGCGAGGAATCAAATCAAAATTCATGTTAAGACTATTTCAGTGTTTTTATTGAGCTTCAACGGATTTAAGAGCCACATCTTACATTTCGTAGCTGAATGAAACCAACAAAGAACATATTGCAGAGATCAATTCATGAGAAAGTATAGTAGCAGTCAGACTGTAGACCCACACCAAGGCAGCTCAGTTTCTCTTCATAGTGAAAGTCTACTATTATCATTTGAACATACAGTATGCTCATTTCCAACATAATGTTCTTGCATCCAAAAGTAATATTTTTACATTTATTGAACCATGAAAACATACCATTAGGAATCACATACATATCATTATTAGTTAAAAAAATTCCATAATGGTGGTTTTCTTCTGGCTCTGGCTCTGTAAAAGTTGAAGATATGTCAAATCTGTGGGGACATTACTGAATGAGCAGACTTTCCACTACAATTTGATGCCAGTTTCATGTCTGTAGCTTTATTTGCGACCTTACAGTAGCTATTTTTCCTCAACCCCTGCAAGTATAAGCATTCTGGATCACTATATCCAGAATATTGTCCATATCTGGACCAATTTTTTGGTTTGATAGAATCTTTTATGCAAAATTTTCTGGGTATTGTTAGTGGAATTACAAGGACAAGTGTTGAATTTGGCCCTATGTCACAATGGTGAAGGATCCTTTAAAAATCTTCTGGATTCAGATGATCCAGATCACTCCCACAATCTAATCGATTGGTCCTTGCTGTGCGAATCATAATCAAGATTATCACTAGGCGCTTCACAATTCACAAGTGAAGCATCAAAGGCAAGTTGTGATCTTTCACACTTGCAAATTTGTTTTTTGTGGATAGCAGTAAAACAGTGGTAGATAGTAAGTAAAGGGAGAGCAGAAAGATGGGGACAGAGAGCAAGGGAATGGCATGCAGGAGTCAGAATGGAGCTCAGCCTGCTGTGGTAAGGCATGAGTCTATATGCCACTGAGAAATAAAAAATGAACAAAGACAAATTAAAAACTACAATGAGCAATGCAGACGCAGAACTACCGTACATGTAAAATAACCTTCATTTCTCCCAGTGTTAGTGGTTCATGGTGAGCAATATGAAAATGTCTTAGTAAATCAGATTCGATGTCCTGCGTTCTTTCAGCCCATTTTTCAGCTTCCATAAATCAAGGCTTTCCTCACATTACTGGAGAAACAAAACAAAAACTACTGACGCACTGGTAAAATGAACTAAAACCAAATGTATAAATGATTATCTAAACTATAATAACTGTGACACAGAAATAGTTCAACAAATCCAGCGGGGTACAGTAAGTGGACACACACTGTGTCTCTTGGCAGACAGTGAGGGTCAGGCTCATCTTTCCAAAAATTATTGGAATTTTTGGTGAAGACGTGAATGAACAAAACTCAGCTAACATGAGTAGAAAGAAATATGAAGACGCATATTATCAAACCCTCATAAGACCATGATGTTGAAACCAGCTGCTGTTTTTCTCCTGTATTCTCTCAGACCACTCCATCTATCTGTAGCTCTGCATTTTCTACAGGTGAGATCTCATTCCATGCTTGGAAAAATGTAAATAAAAAATCTGTGGGGTGACACCAAATATTGATTTTCATCAACCCTCCACAGAGGCAAGCTCAAAGGGATGGGGGTTTAGCCCTCCTTTGTTTCCTGGGTCACAGACTGACAGGAAGACCACAGTACATCAGGCTGGGGACCTGTGTCTCTGAAAGAGTTATGAGCAGCACTGGAGCACTACTCCCAGCCTATTTTCATTGTACACATCAGACTTCAAATACAACTCCTACCACATCCAGAAGTACTCTGATGACACTGCTATTGTGGAGAGTACAGGCATCTGATAAATGCCTTCTGTGACTAAAGTCAGAAAAACTCCCTCCTGATGAACACCACAAAGACAAAAGATATGGTTCTGGACTTCAGAAAGTCTAAGTCACTGCTTCAGCCAGTGTATTGGGAGCATGAACATCGAGGCGGTGCTGACATACAAATATCTTGGTGTACATCTTGACCACAAGGTTCCAGAACACAGATGCACCCTATCGAAAGGGTCAGAGTCACTGATGTTTCTTACAGACACTCAGATCCTTTGACGTCTGCCCTAAGATGCTGCACATGTTTTACCAGTCAATTGTTGCAAGTGCACTCTTTTATGCTGCTGTAGGCCGGGGAAGCAGCATCAGACAGAGACATAAACCGTCTGGACAGACTGGTTAAAAAGACTGGATCAGTGGTTGGCAGGAGGCTGGACTCACTGGGGGCTGTGGTGGACAGGTGCACACAGAAGAACAGACCATCCTCATCACCTCGTTCTGTCCCAACTGAGGAAAAGCTGCAGTGGACAGTTGCGGTTGTTTTATTGTCTACTACAACAACTTGTGAGTACTTGTGAGTAACTTGTGTTTTGTATTATTCAACATTTGTACGCCAATTTTTACACTTTTACTGCAAATGAATATCAGCTCCAAATATCAGTTATTGGCCTCCTTAATTGGTTACAACAACAACTGTATAAATCCATATTATGACAAGAAATACTGTGTTAAGTAAAAAGAAAAGATAGTCCATCATTACTTTAAGAAATAAAAGTCAATCCAAAATATCTCAAGAATTGCAGCCTTCAAAACCGTCAAATGCTATCATGAAAGTGGCCGTCTTGAGGACTGTTCCAGGAAAGGAAGACCAAGAGCTACCTCTGCTGCAGAGGAGAAGTTTTGTTAGAATCATCAGCCCCAGAAACCACCAGTTTATAGCACCTTAGATAGTGTCTGACGGTTAAAAAAATAGCACATGTTCTGTGTTGTTCACCACTTTTTATTTACTACATAATTCCATACTTGTTCTTTTTTAGTTAGGATGTCTTCTGTATTAATGTACAGTATTGAAAATACTAAAAGAAAAGCCACTGCAAGAAAATGTGTTCAAACTTTTGACTGGTAGTATAAAACGTTGCAACTGACTTATGACTTACTTTTTTCATAAGGCTTCCTTTACCACAAAAAAAGCAAGGTGTCGTGATCCCTCAGTCACAGTATTATCCAACAGATCCCTCCAGATGCTTCTAAGGAAAATGTTCAGAGTGAAACTCTGTACAGTAGTCAGAATGTATAGGCCAGTGTGTAACATAAGTAGCTAGTTCTGTACTTGATATATTAGAAGTGCTTTGGATCCAAGACTCTGCAATTCAGTGCAAGACTGAAAAGACTTCTGCCAATAGTCATAATTTCTATTTCTCCTTGTGCATACCTCTGTCCCAGTGCCCTCTCCATTATTTCTAAATTTTCTAGAAGAACCCAAACCTCATACATGCCAAAGTACTGATCAACTATTCACCATAATGATGTGCAAAACCACATTGGACAAAGACTTTCTCAATCACAAACCTCTAGCTCAGGCCAATGTTGAAATCACTGAAGTTACTGCACAATCACCACATCCAAACAAACATCAACAGGGACAATGTTGACTAAAAACTGGCATTACAATAAACTTCATAATTGCCTGAGCTGATCCCTGCCTTCCACGGAGACAGACTGATGCTAGCACAAAAGCGGCCCAGTATAAACGTCAGCTACATATGGGTATCCATCACATCTCGTCAAAACCGTCTGTCGAACTGCTCCGATCCCCCAACTGGCCACTTGAAAGCCAGAACAGGCTCTGCACGCTGGGACGCAGTGTGTTGCTAAGGCCTATTGACTTTAATATGCCCAGAAAAGCTGCCAGAGACAACAGGAAAGGGGAGACAGAGGGGGAGAAAGTACTCTGGTCTCTCTGGGTTTGCGGGGGATAAAAAGACAAAGTTGCATCTGGTAGTTGAAGGGTTGGCTCTGGCAGTGAAGCGAAATCTGATTTAGAATGAAAAGACGGCAAAGAAACACTGAGGAGCGTCTCTGCAGACTTGTCCCTCCAGTTAGATAAAGACAAAGAGAGACACTTTAAATAGCCTGTTTTCCTTTCACAGAGTTTCCAATATCTGGCTATAGATGCCACTGTAGATATCCTGCTTAGGGCACATACAGGAAATTAAACTATGTAACACTATAATTCCTCTTTAATGCTCGTATTAATATAATTGTGTGAATGTTTTGACAGTATTTATGATGATGTATTATGAAAGTTTGTGTGGTCCTTTTCATAGGCCACTCATACATACACACATAGGGATTTTACAGACACACAGATGAGGTGGACTTGAGACAATCCCTGGTTTGAGCCTCGCAGATTTCCAGCCGGCAGAGCCATGAAATGAGCTTTGCCCCCTGAAGACACAGACTGGGACCGTCATGAGAGGAATGAGGTGAATCTCCTTCCCCAGTGTCATCTGCTGTCTGTAAATCCGCAGCTTGACAGCAGCGAGGAAACGTGTGTTTCATTTTCTGTGAGAAAACGACAATGTACTGCTTCAGATACAGTTTTATCCTTTTCAGAAGAAAAGAGTGAAGGTCTTTTGCTGCAGGTGACTGTTTCACAAAAGAAATCAACAAAGTAAAGGGATATTTTTTTGATACTGGCAGAGAATGTTCTTGAGTTTGGTTAAAAACTGACCTGTAAAAGCCACATAATCACAGTAAAACCATAGATGCAACACCTTAAGACGAAGATAAGGTATGTGAATTGTAACAAGAAATTATTTTTGTTCAATCTTTGCATCTGAAGGGAAATTGTGTTTTGAGCAGTGAGCACCATTATCAGCACCATTGCAGAATCCTTTAATATACACATATAGACAGAAGTTTTAAGATATGGGAGCTTTAATAAATCATCAAATGTATAATGGATTTACTTTCTCTTTGAACATTATTGGAATATCCAATTCCACTTGCTTGGATAATTAAAGGTCCAGTGAGTAATCAGGGGTTTATGAGGATATAAATGCAGTAATGGAATTTAATATTCATAATTATGTTTTTGTCAATGTTTAACCATATGAAACTAAGAATTGTTGTGTTGTTAGCTTAGAATGAAGTCCAGCATGCTTGTACAGTAGCTCAGAGCACTGTAATCCAGTGCTACGGTGCATCACTGTCACCTTACGAGCTCATATGCCCTGAACCAAAAAGCCCAGAACAGATAAAACACTGGTTACAATGAGAGCATCTCTGTAGCCACCATAGATGTGGTGAGGAAGTGTATTCAGTTTAATGCAATCTGCAACATCAACACTAGATGTCACTAAATATCATACACCATCCGAGATCAATGTTGCATTTTTGCCCATATTTAACAAAAAAAAAACTTCTTATATCTTCTTTCTTCTATCTAATATTTAAATCTCCATCTTCAGATTCACGGCCATAGTAGGTCTCTCATATATATATGTATATATATAAATAAAAGCATAAAGCTACAATGTTTTCCCATGACAAACATTTTTGTATGGTCCTTATGGTTTTAATTTGTTGTTAACTTGTCTGAAAAGCTAAAAAGTTTAGATTTTTTATATAATTGTCTTTTTGGATCCCTTACATCATTTTTGTCTTTTTGCATTCATTTACATCTTCTATACCATTTTCATCTTTCACAACATTTTTATCATTTATATTCATCTTGAGGCATCTTTTCTGCAATTTTCTCTTGTTGTCTTTCACAAATCAATTAAAATGGCTATCTGATCTCCTCAGAGAACATTTCCGGCAATATGTCCCACCTTCATAAAACTATTTTTTCTCTTAAAGAATAACCAAGTTAACTGACACCAACTGGGCACAACAGAAAACTCTAGAGGCTCTCTTGCTCATCACCTGATTGTCAACACTGACGGTCCCTGCGTTCAAATATGAGGGTCTTTGTGTCAGTGTCCCCCTCCTCTCTTCATACTGTTTCCAATTACTTCTGCACCCTGACTCTTCAACAAGACAAAAGGGCAGCAGTAAATGCAAAGGAGGGATTTGCAGTGTCTCTCTGGAGAGCATTTCATTTCTCTGCTGTGACGAGCTCCTTTGTTCTCCCTTTAACTCGTAGCATCATATAATTGGCCACCATCTGGGCCTCTCATTCCTATTCACCTCCTCCATCTCCTTCCTTTCTGTGTCCCTCTTTCCACATGCGCTACATATGCAAGTTCATGGGAGGAAATCATACATCTGTTATCAATCTGGTGCACTTCCCTGAAAGATTATGTAATGTTATAATGAAGAGCGATTACCGAGTCGGCTTGACATCTCTGAGGTTCAACTTATACTGTATGTGTTTCCGTTTTCCACTGCAAAAACAAAAGATAGAGCAGGATGAATGGGATGACGAAGGGAAAAAAAAAAAGACAAAGAGTGATGTGAAGGAGGTCACACAGAGATCTTGTGGTCCTTAAATCGTCTTTTTATTCTCTCACTTAATTCTTTCCCAGACATCCAACAGATAACTACACAAGCATCCCTGCTTTGCTCTGCCTACACGGTTCATAGTTCACTGTTTATCCACTCTGAAGCAAATGTCCAATGCCTCCGAGTTGTTTTGTACAGAAGCTCAGATCTTACCCAGCTCTGGCATGTTTTTGGGTTTTTTTTTCCAGAAATTTGCAATTTGCTCAGTTGTTAGAGAAAAAAAGCAATCTACTGTATCCAACAAGAGGATGCCATGCAGTACAACAGTTTCTCATGATGAGGTGTTGTAGTGGCTTTAGTTGTTTGTCCATATGATAATGTTTATGTTACATCGCATAAACAATAACTACGAAGTAAGTTTTAGATAAGATACTAGAAGTTACTAGGTAGGGAACTATTAAATAGGCTTAACCCTTATACTTCACAGGGTTCAAAATGTGATTGATTTATAATGATTCGTAAATTTAATTTTGAGGGTTACAAGTGTGTGTGATTAAATTTTATTTACTTTTATGTAATATACAGTATTTACTTTTTTAGAGCTTAGAGCTCATGTAGCGAAAATTTGTGCCATGTGAGCTCTACCAGTTAATTTAATATGGCCATTTATGTCTTTGCTTAGGAAATAAACACATTTTGGAACCAATTCCTTCTGTTGACTCCATTGTCAATGTCCATAATCCCACTATCCTCTTAAAAATAAAATCAGACTGTCATAAAGTAAAGAAAGCCAGTGTGGAAAGGTGAATCGACCAGAGTTTAACAAAAATCTTACAAATCACATGAGTGCTAAACTACGGTACTCTGCATGAAAAGGCATTCTGAAAACTGTGCAGTGGCTGTTTTTTACTTTCTTTACTTGCTGTTAATGAACATCTGATTACAGGCTCTGAAAGTCTGACATACTGTGGCACATTGTGTCAATCACACTAATCAAAGCTCTCCATTACCACTTGAATTAACAGAACAATAATTTACAGAAGAACCATCAATCCATATGAAGTCTAACTAGGCTTTCTGAGACTAGTAGCAATCAATAGTGTTTAAGACACTTAATTATATTTTTTACATTTAATGTAGTATATTTATGATCTTCACTTTCAAAGCCTGGTTATTACCCTTTTGTTATGATTCACTGTGCTGCATTATAAAGATGGTGATATATATATATATATATTTTTTTTTTTTTTGCAAAATAAAGTGAATTTTTGTCTTGTCTGATGCTGAGTCAAATGACTAAAAAGCAGAGGTTAACACAACATAAAATAAATCATTGTAACCACTCTTTACATGTATTAATGTGAAATCAGAATTGTGTTTTTAAACATAATATCATCATACTCACTGTTTTTTTTTAACACAAAAACTGTGTATTGTGTCTTCTCAGGTTATGGGTGTTTCCTAGTCTTAGTTTAAAATACAAAGCTATTGTATCTGCATGTTTGCGTGATCTGAGTGCATTCCTACATGAGTGCAGGTAGTTATTTAGGGCATGGTCCTCCCAAGTGACAGAAACTGGTTGTTTTAAGTGGTAACAAAGTCTGTGTAAGTGAGGCTTGTGACGGAGGAGCTTCTTTGTGGTGAGATGACAAGGAAAGACTGAAAATCCATCAAGAAGCGGCTATCAGCTTCACTGATCAAGGCATGTCTGATGAGGAAGTCTGCTTAATTGGAGCTCGTCAATAAAAAAGCTCCATATGTTCAAACACACAGAAACTATGAGAGATGAGACTCATTAAAAAAAAGCACAGGAAGGAAAAAATGTAAAAAAATAAAATAAGTGGGTGTAGAAGAAAGCCTGAGGAGGGGGGGGGGTGAATATACACAGTTCATCTATCTCCAACCCCTGATTTAATATGCATACCTCACCAGACAAAGGAGGCTAATAAACACCAGGTAATGCAGGAGGCTGAAGTTATTGATATCATTTACAATGCATTAGCCCATCACCCATTTGTGTGTGTATGTGAGTCTGGGGTCTGTCTCCAGGGGGGCTGAACACACACAGCAGTGTCCCATCTGTTACTGTTGTTGATGGTTGTGTATGTGCGTGTGGCTGCAGGGGGTTTGTTGGGTGGGAACATGACAGATCACAGACCTAAATGACAGGGGGCAGAAACAAAATGTATGACACCAGCTATTAGAGACTCATTTATATTAATACCAACACAGTGGAGCATGAACACATACACACAAACACACTCCCTCATTAAAGCCACAGAGTTCCATGATCCAAACAAATATTACATGGAATACCAGCATCTTGTATGCCCCGGGGACGAGACATTTTGTATGGAAATTACCCCGGGAAATAAAGAAATTCACTCGGTAGTGAAAATGGAAAAATCACATCCCTGTCAAGGTTAATGATATGCAACCATTTAAAATGTAACAAATGTATTATTAGGATGAAAATCACACTATGTCCTAGGATTACAAATAAGTCAAAAACTGGCAGTGAAAAAATGTCATTGACTGAAATAATGAATAAAAACAGTCAAGGTAAATGGAATTTATATTTTATTTTAATCAAAAATATTTTACATTGCTACAAAAACTGATGTGTGAACCAGATGCAATAGGTGTCAGTGTGGAACTGAATGTTTTTACATTAATGAGGAGCATTTTAGACAGAACAATGGAAAATTAAAATAACTTATCAAACCTACACATACAGTAACATAATGCATATACCGGTATGTCTTATGTCATCCACCTCCTGTTATGTGTAGGTTTGATGATACATACTGTATGTCATGTCTCATGTTTGATGTCATTTACATGTTTTGCGTTAGGTTTAATGTTTAGTGTTGTGTTATGTTTGATACATATTATGCTATTATGTCAAAAAAGTTTGTTGTTTATTGTTTGTGTGAAATGTTTATGTCAGGATGCCAAACAAATTTCAGAAAAATCTGACAATATACTGTAGTATAATCTAATCCTAATGTAATCTAATAAAAAGGGAACTGCAGGTAAAATCACTTACTGATTTGCACTATAGCTGTTATCACTCCCTCCTGATAAAAAGGAACAAGAAGGAAGAGGACAGTGAAGGAAGATGGCATTTCTCCCATTTTTTAAAAATTTCATTTCATAAATCGTATTTGATACCATGAGTTATTCCTTTGTATGTTTCCTCAGTTTGTAGAAATCAAGGCTTTCCTCATAAAAACTTTAAAAGTAAAACTAATATTAAATTAAATAAAAATAAACCCAATCTAGTTAATTCCTCAAACTAACACTACATATGCACTTAATACTACAAATGCACTAACTAAAACTGAAGTGATATCCCAAAAATATGACTGGGTGTCCTAATATTCTCATAGAATCTTTGACTGTGTATCTGGCTTCACATTTAAAGCCTCTGCATTATTTCTACCACAGTCACTGAGTTATTTTATTTGCTCAAGACAAACTTATGTTGGCACAGTTTTTGTTCCAGTGTGCAGATTGGATTAGAGCTCGAGGCCTGCACTTTCTCCTCTGGCTCAGTGCCACTTGTTCTCCAACTTCACTGCTTACTTACCAGACAAACCACTTGCTATCAGCTCAAACAATACCACTTTCACCAATAAACCCTTCATGTAGCATGTAAAATGTCCAGCTTTGCATCTAATGCTTCATGTACAGGAAAGAGTTCCGGTTTTTAAGTGGGACTGAGAATGCAGAGAGATACAACCTTTACAACCCCTCTGCACCCGTAGTTTTACAGTAACCTTGGCTAATGCATGCACCCCTGTTCAACTCCACAGCTTCAGAGAAGAAGCTAAAAGTTGTCAGGAATAAATGGCATCACTGCCCCTTTCTTCTCCCCCTTCTTCTCTGGCTTCCATTATCTCCTGGAAGCCATTCAATGCGATCAAGTTACCACTTATTGAGGTTTGGTAACAATGCAGAGAAGTGTTCACCCCAGAATACAAGCTGATAAAAAACATCGCCAGCATCATTCAAGACGCAGAGGGAGGATGGAGAAAGGAGAGAGGGAGCTTCAGAGACTGAGGTGGTGTCCTTTTGCTGATGACATAACTGTGTGTCACATGACTTAACAAAAGGGGCTGAAACCGGCAGCGAGGTGCAGGATAGGATAGTGCAGAGAACACGTAGTTCCCTTATAAATACAGAACAACATACATAACACACTGTGACAGTGATGTTCAGTCTTAACCCTTGTTCCTCACTGAAAAGGCGACAGGGGGGAGGAAAAACTTCTTTTAACAGAAGAGAAAAACCTCCAGCAGAACCAGCGGCTCAGGGTAG
>JAQQAE010008576.1:0-15123 GCA_029823295.1 Pseudamia nigra | reverse complement strand
CTTTCACTATTAAACATAGTCCTGAGTTCTACTGTTGTTTTTTTTTTTTTTACAATTTGATTTCACCACACATTTAAATGAATACCGGTCATGATCATCCAAGATTTTTTTCCAACCACATAATGGTTAGCCACGATCCTTATATCACTTATTGCCAACTGAAACATAATCACCCATGTACAAATTATCCAATGGGAGCCTCGTATCTATTTGCTTACGGTAGTTAAATCCAGGTGGTGACCTTTTTTTTTGGCCAGGCAGTGTATTTCACATCTTGTCCAGGCCTTTTTTGCCACTGACTCAACTTTTTTTGAACTACCCTCAAATTCCAAACGGGCAAATCGCTTTCATGAAATTTCTCATTTTCAATTTTTGACCTACGTGTTTTGCATATTTTTTTTCTGTTAAATATAGAGATTGTTTCGCAAATCATCACATTGCGATTATTTACACTTTACGCAGCGGCTCAACTTTTTTGGAAGCAGAGTTTTACCTGCCGAGACGTCTTAAAAACGGCAACAAGGCAAACAAATTTGCAGGGAGCTGAAAGCAATCCATGCTTTGTTGTGTGATCATTACTCTTTCAGGCCCTTTTGGGGCCAAATCATTCATTATTTCTCTGTAAAGTGTCTCCACTCCTCAGGGCATTAACCGGTTTCAATACTTATTAGACGTACTTCATCACCCACAAACCCATGACTGACGGGGTTTGATTTAATGGAGTGTTTCTCGTCACTATACTTGATGTGTTCCATTCTCCTTCTTCACGCACAACCTTAAAACCAAATCTTTCTCCTACTCATCTAGTGCAAACATGGTTATATGAATATTAATGGTAATAAAAGACAGAGGCAATTCAACCTTAAATAGATAATCATGGAGGCTTAGAGGCTGCTTGTAATAAAAAAAAAAATGAAGAAAGGAGAACTGGAACCGGTAGATATCTAATCCTTCTTTCATAATGTCTTTAACTAGCCGTGAAATGGAGCTAAATGTGGAGAGTGCTGCAACCGGAGAAGTACATTTGACTTTATTTTAGGGAAGAACACAAAATTTGGTGAGATTTTTAATAACACCTTTAGGGATATGCAGACTTTTCCTTGCTACTTTCAAATCTAAAGGACTCTCGGTCATATAACCTGATGCAGCCACGGAACATCTTATTTTCATTTGTGCTTGTCACCTGAAAATAAGAGGCTGTTTTATTCCTGACTAGAAAATGAGCCTTTCACATGTCTAAATCAACTTCAGAAACACAAGTTGGATCATTTTCTTTCCTTGTCTTTGCCTTAACATGTTACATCTGATGCTTGTGTTTCCTATAGTATGTGAGGTGAGGGACGAGTAGGGCAGTTCTTTCCTTCCATCCATGAACCCGTCTGTACGTCCATGTTCTAGCTTGACAACAAATGACGCTAGTCTCACCAAATTTGGCATACATGTTGATGATGGAATTATAATAAGAAAAGGAACCCAGATGAGCGCTCAAACTTGAAGCTG
Organism: Pseudamia nigra; assembly: GCA_029823295.1. Lineage (NCBI taxonomy): Eukaryota > Metazoa > Chordata > Actinopteri > Kurtiformes > Apogonidae > Pseudamia > Pseudamia nigra. The sequence continues at coordinate 13,623 of JAQQAE010008576.1, read as the reverse complement.
CACACTTCATGCTTGGCACTGTTTTTCACACACAAGTACATGCAAATTAACCAAATCTACTAAATTTCCACTTTACATAATGGAGAACTCCAGTAGAAGTCTATGTGACCACAAACGACTCAAACATAAGCCACAAAGTCAGTAAAATTTATATGTGTCGTATTGTGACACGTTCTCTGTTGTATCCAATGGGGGAGTGGGGACGGGGGACAATCACGGTTCAGCACGGCTAAGGCTAAATGGGTTTCGTGTCCGCATGCCCTAAGAGGAGGATGTTCCCCCTGTCGCTACTTCCCTGTTGGCTTGCTCTTTGCTGTGCTAACTTTCTTGTTAAAGGAAGAAGAAGATGTCTTTGTGTTCACTGTCTGAAAATTGACATATACATCAGCACCATCTAATGTTAGTAAAGTAATTAGTAAATGGTCTGGTAAATGGACTTATAGAGCACCTTTCTACCCTGTGGTGCTCAAAGCACTTTACACTGCTGTCCATTCACCCATTCATGCACAGTTTCAAACACCAGTGACACTCACCAGGAGCAAGTTTCTTGCTCAAGGACACTTCGGCCTGTGGGTATGAGATGCTGTGGATCAAACCGCTACCCTTCATGAACAACCCACTCTACCTACTGAGCCACAGCTGCCCAATTAGTTAAGTAATGCAGAAAAGCAAGTTAAATGGCATATAGCAGCGGCTAATATTATCGAGGTAACTAATTAAATTAAGCACACAAAAGCATATTTCACATGAGTCTTTAAAGTTTTCTACTTATAGGCTATACCTTTCTATTCACTTTTTTAGAAATGATGTCTTACTCACTCACTGGTCCTCTTTGTTAACTCCTGCAGATCATGATGTGTGTTGATGAGCATCATAAATGAGCAGAGCTGCTTTGCTGAGCTTCCAGGGGCCAAGCAGCTGTGTGTGACGGAAGGTTAAAAGCACCTTGTTGACTGTGCATTCGTTGAAACACATAAGTGAAGACAGAAGTAGATTACGCATATTTGATCGGGGAGCCAGAAAATTTGGCAATCCACTGGTGGTGCCACCTGCAGCTCCGAAAAGGTTGGAAATACTCCGACTGAGCAGCCATTGGTCAAGCGGAATGGTGAGAGGCATGTGCAGTGGGCCATTTTTTCACAGCATCATGAATGATCAATTTTCCATTGGGAATAAATGGTTTTATGTTCAATCCTGTACTTAAAATGTCCTTGAACATGACCTGTGGACGAACATTTGAGATTATGCTTTTGGAGACAAAAGCCACTTCAGTTGGCTCTTCTTGATGTGGAGGAGCTAAAGGACATCCCAAACACCATAATGACTCAGCCGCATCCCGTAGCACCCCCCCCCAAACAAACTGACCTAAATGCATGGTCAGGGGGCAAATTGTCCTACAAATCCACTCATCATGCACCTGGCATCACTCGCCGTAAATACCAGAAGCTGTGAGATTTATAGGAATCTTTATTCTCAACTGCTCCTGACTGGGAGGGTTATGTCCTAAATCAGAACTGCAGTTTAACTTAAAAAATGCCATTGAGCCGGGACATTCTCCTCTGTCACGGCAAAAGTTGTTTTTAATAATTGATCACTGCTGACAACCTCCTCTGGTGTCCTCTTTAAATTTCAACAGTCGATTTTTATAAGCTAGGGTTGACACTGAGGCTGCACCGTTTCTCCCAGGACGTTTGCTTATTGTCATTTGTGTCCTTGTGCAAACACTCGTTGACAGGTTTTGATTTGACTCAGGGCAGAAATGATGGCATTACTTTAATAACCAGCCGTGGTTGCAGCGGCTTTGCTCCTGAGCACTGACTATAATAGGAGTAATGTGTGCATGGTGTCCCTCTGGCTGGGCTGCCTCATTAAATGGCTGGAGAAGAGTGACTGGCTGCAGGGGTGATGCATTATTGATGAGAGAGGCTGATTAATTGAAAATATCCTCTGCAGCAGGGGAGGGAGTGGGTGTGTGTGTGTGGAGAAAGTGTGTGTGCGCACGGCTGGAGTAAGTGGCTTTATTTTTGTGAACAACGTAATCAGCGGATGCCAGGTTTTGATTGTCATTCTGCACAGGTAATGTAAATGCAATCACAGACGTGGATGGTTGAAGCTGCGTTATTCTCGTACATGCAGCCAAGAATTTAGGTTTTCTCTGAGTCATAGTCAAGGACAGAGAAAAAATAGGACCTACTGTATAATCAAGTAAATTTGATTTAAATGGACAAAATATCAGTGAAAGAGTCAAGTAAATGAATGAAATAGTAGGGAAAGGGGGAAAAAATGAACAAAGTGATCCACAAAATGAACAAAACAGTCAAGAAAATTAAAACATGAGGACAGTCATCTAGCAAATGTATAAAAAATTAAAAAATGAGCAGAATAATCCAAATCTGCAAAAATGAACAGAGAGGACAAGAAATGAGGGGGAATGGCAAATCAGGTGCAAAAAAAAATGACTAAATTAATCAAAAGATGTATAAAAATGAACAAAACAATGCAGAAAATGAGAGGAAATGCACAGAAAATGAAAATAGTGAAATAATGTGCAAAAATTGAGGGAAACATCCACAAAATCAACAAATGTGATCATTTTCAAAAAAAAAAATCACAAAATGAAAGGAAATTAAAAAAAGAAAATGTTCAAGAATAGAGACAGGAAATAACAAACGCTTAAAACACTGAAGAAAAGTGACAAAAATGAAAAGAAATAATCCACAAAATGAACAAAAGACAACAAAACATGAACACGAATGGTCAACCTAGTGAAAAACACAAATCAAATTAATAAAAAATCATAATCAATGGATAGAATTAAAAACAAGCAAATGCAAAATGAACAGAAAGGGACAAGAAAAGAAAAAAATATTAAAGCAAAGGGACAAAAATGTATAAATCAATCAAAAAAGTACAAACGTTTTTTTTTTAATGAAAAGAAATTTAAAAAATTTAGCAAAATTTTCAAGCAAATGGATACAAAACAAGGGGAAAAAAAACACTCACACTGAAAGGAAAATTCACAAAGTAAAGAAAATCAAGCAAAGGTACAAAAATAATAAAATAATCAAGGGAAAAACAACAAGATGCAAAATAATGCACAAAATAGACAGAAATGAGAAAAAAAAACAACAAAGTCAATACATCGGACAAAAATTGACAAAATAATCATGAAAGTGAGCAGAAATGAACAAAAATAAGTCAGAAAACTTACAAAAAGTATTGAAGTAAATGGACATAAAATGAATAGTCATGTGGATAAAGCAGTAAACAAAAAATGAAGCAACCGGTTCAGCGAGTGGACAAAGATTGACAAAGAAAATCCACAAAACAAACAAAAAACATCATCAAAACAGCAAAACCAGGATGCTTCAAAGTGTATTATTGTCATCTGAGACATAGTGAAGCACATGGACCAAAACAAAGGAAATTATTAAGAAAATAAACAGCAAAGCAAACAGAAATGGAAACCAAACGATCCATAACATGTAGAGAATGACCAAAAAAATCCACAAAATAGCCCAACAAAGGAACTAAAATAACAAAATATTCAAGAAAATGAACAAATATGAAGGTGAAGCAACAAAATAATCAATGAAATGGACACAAATAAACAAAATGAATGAAATAATACATACAATACAATTAAGAAAATCACATTAATGAACAATATTATCCCCAAAATGAACAGAAATTCACCAGAAATGAAGAGCATACTGAAACATATGAGCGAAAAGAACAAAATAAATGAAAAAAAGTCAAGAAAATAAACAGAAATTAACAAAATTGGGAGTTAAAATGTGGAAAATGACAAGTGAAAGAATAAAATAACCCACAAATGCACCAAAGATTTGATAAAATTGGCAAAATAGTCAAGAAAAACATTACAAAGGAGCAATAAGTTCACTCGATCTCCAACTATAGATGCAAAAATGAACCAAATATGGCAACAAAAAAAACAAAAATGAAGATAATCCACACAAAAGAAATGAATAAATGAAAAAAATCAATGCCTATGGACCAAACGTAATAAATAACCAGGCTCAAAATCACGTCACAAAACAAGCAGATATTAAAATATTTAAAAATGACAAAAAATGAAGAAAGTAACACACAAAATGAACAGAACAGAACGACATATGAAAAGTATAGTCAAGAAAGTGAACAAAAACGAACACAATAAGAAAGAAAAAAGGAAAAATATACCCCCGATGAACAATAAATGAATCCAATAAAGCACCGTTAGGCACATGAAGCAAGGTTTGTACAGACTTTAAACTGTTTTACTGGGGGGCAAATGCAAGTCATTAAAATCGCTGATTACATCCCCTCGTTCCCCGAAACCCGGGCCTCGGGCTCCGTGTAGGACGACTGATCTTCCCCGACCCACAGCCTGTCACTTGCTGTTAAACAACTGCAGATTTTTGGAGCCTAATGCATCGTTCATCTCATATCGCTAAATGCTGGTCGTGTGCACCTGCGGGGCGAGCGCTGTAAATAAAAGATGAAGCTGTCAGGAGATGAGCAACAGGACCAAAATGAATTAGCAAAAGTAATCAGTGGCTAACAACACCAAAGAGGGTTTTACAAGCCGCCGTCCAATTTACTAGTCCGAGTCCGAGGCTGCATGTCTTCCTAAAATGAGACAGCTTATACTCCCAGACTAAAACTAATGACGCATTCGGGTGCTCCCTGTCAACTCGTAAACTCAGACGTTTGCAGGTTTATCATCAGGGAGAGTCCTTGAATGGCTCACAAAGTGTATACGCAGGTAGTAAAGTGAAAAAAGACGTTATACCCAAACGCGAAAAACTGCTTCATTGTTGGGGTGGGCAATAAACAGCAAAATTTCAGAAGGTAATTTTTTTTTGCGGGGGGCATAAAAAATGTAGTCAGTGAGCAGTAGTGAAAAACGCTGCACAATTTGCAGACTCATTGCAAATCAAGACTAACAGCATTGCTACATTTAATGCATGTTTTGTTTTAGCTTGTTAGCAATTAACTTGTCAATCTTATTAGCATAACCTGTGTTTATGTAAAATAAAGAGCAGATTTTTCACTTGTCATGTTGTGTATATGGTGGTTGAACAAGTGGAGATAAATAACTTATTAACTGCCCACTCAATAAGGTTTTAATGTGCGTTACTTGCTCACCAGCCTCCTCCTGAACACTTTCACTCCCAAATACAGCAGCTCCACGCGTGACGGACACACAGATTGGACCAGACCACTCCGAGGATGGGGGGGTGAGGTGTTTCAGTAGTTTTAAATGTCAAACGATGTAGCTTCAAGTAGTACCACTTGTATTATGCCTTTAACAAATGTTACTATACTATTTGAATGAAAAATGATTTGGTTTACAATGTGAATTTTTGGGGGGGGGCAACTTTATGGAAGGGCAGTCCGGACCCGGGATTGATGCCCCTGATTCTATGTTTGTTTTTTTTTCTATCTGTGCTGCTCAACACCGGTTCCTCTTTATATGCGTTTACAATTCTCCTGACAAAATCATAGTGGCAATGTCCCAGAGTTCTTTGTGAATTCTCAAGCCCTATATGAATTTGTACAGGACTTGCAGTAGTACTAATAGGGCTACTGACTCTGTAGTCGCAATTCCCTTGCTTTAGACAATTGATGGTCTAAAGCACATTTAAAAGCAAAGAAAAGACACAAATTAACTCTTGACAAGGCACAACAGTTGGCTGGTAGTGTATGATTATTATCTTTTATGCCTATTGTCACCAGTACCAATATCTTTCATAACAATTGAGTCTCTTTACAACTCAAGCATGTTTCAGTGTTTAGTACCAGTTGCAAACAGTGATGGTCTGGCTTTTCCGTACTGTATTTTCCAACCAATTTTATTTTCTCAGCTATTGGTCATTGGTCAACAGCCTCTGTGTACTTATTTGCTGGCTTTTGTGTGCTGGTTTTTCCAGCAGTTCCTTGTTTTCTACAGTTTACTCTTGTGTCTCCAATCCTCGATTTTTGCCTCTGCTGACTCCGTGAGTGTTAGTTTGCCTTGCCTGATTTATTGTATTTTTAGACTGTCACTGATTTTTACCTTTTTTGCCTGCTCCCTGCCTGTTTTGTTTGTCATGCTGACTGACTACCTGTGAATAACCTCTTGAAGAAAGTAAAGATCAGGATTTTAGACCCGGCCTCCTGGGCAATCATTGCATTTGAATTTCTTACCCGTTTCCCTGTGCTTACACTTTTAACCTCCTAAGACCCAAGCTGTTATTTGATATGGATTTTTTATTTCTCTGATATTTGGGGTTATTGGAACCTGATAAGTATACAGTAAATCTAGCATCATCTTTTGACATGAGAAAAATTATGTCAACATTAAAGTCAGCTTTGTGTAACAGTGCAAAACTCTTTATTTCTACCCTGAACATAGCAGTTTTTTCCTGACTGCTTTTGCATTCATTAATAACACATACAAACATTTTGCACATCTTTTGAAAATCACAGTGCAAAATGTGTTGTCCACTCATGTGGACGCTAGGTCCTTAATGGTTAAGGATGACATTTACCTGTGATGTGAAATAAAAATGTTTTTAAAAATCAAGTGAAGTACATGTACTCTGCCTGAGCAAAAGGAAAAGGCACATACTTACACATACTATATATTTTTTTGGATTTTCACTGTAGCATAATTTCAATAAGTTTATACAGTGTCACAACATTTATTGACACATAAAGTTGCATTACTTTTTGGCAATACCAAGTGTCAGTTAAGAAGAGTCAGAGGCCTGTTTGAAGTCTCTTCCTGTGGATTTCAAAGATTCTCAAAGGTATCAAAGTGCCCATGGCTTACTCATTCGCAGTGATTTAATTTTAATCTTGGGCCCCTCTTGATTATATTTGCACCCATCACAACTCAAAATAGTAATTATTTCAGATCGAAAACACAAGATTACAAGCAGGGAGGCCTCTGCCTGAAATGAATGGTTTTGCCTTATTTTGAGGTTCCAGGGTGAGAGGAGAGTAATGTCATTGCTTTTCTTTGTACAGTAAATGACAGAAGTCCAGTGGGGGCTGGTGTTCATTGCAAGTTTTCTGAGTGCTCTTCCAAGAAACAAATTAACAGTTAACAAATGATGGTATAACCATTATTATTATTAGCAGGGCTGTGGGTGGCAAACAACAACTTTGTACATAACTGTCAGGGCTGCACCCGGGGATCCCCTACATGGCAGGGCAGCTAGCAGGATGCACCATTCAGTGATCACAACTGCGACTCTGGTAAGAGCAAAGGAGATGGACTGCATCTACATGTATGTTAACAGTGACTAGTGCTCACAGAGCCAAGCTGTTGACAGATACTGCTCCCCTCATCTTGAACCTTTAATTATCACCTGCTAAGTTTGCTGTTGTAACTGTTTATATTCCTCCGGAGGCTAACACTAGTGTAGCCCTTAGTCACTTCTATCTGTTTTATGGAAGTACCATAAAAACCGGAAACCAGACTGGCACTAAATTTTGAAATTGGTTCCCACAGCAGCCATTTGCTGGACTACACTCTGGCCCAGAAAACATTTTTCTCATAGTCCACAATGAAAAAAGACATGTTATAAATTGCCAAAACATTGAAAAAATTGGTCTTAAAATCTGTGATGTCACCCACAGTGCACAGTCTGTGTGGCCACTGGACAAACGGGAATGCAGTCTTAGCACAACTCTGCAGTGGGCCACATAATGCGGAAATAACATGGAAATTTAAAAAAAGTTTGCATCATTGCCACTGAGCAGCTTTCCATCGGGAATGAATGGATGACATCTTGGATGCCCATCTTGGTCTCTTTAAATTCCTCTGGAGACTAACAGTAGCCTAGCCCTTAGCCAGCTAGAAATCCTAGCATTGTCTTCTTGGAATATTCAAGGCCATCAGCGAAGGAAAAAAAAAACAATACATCTATTGATAGAAAAAAGAAACAAGAAGTGGGGGCTGGCTTTGCTTGGTAATATACGGCAAAACTGTACTGTAGCCCATTGTGTAGGTAGCTACAATTCACCCAAATAGTCACAAAAACTGTGAAAAAAGGGTGAGTGATAATTTTTGCATGGAGGGAAAAATGCTTATGCTCGGGTTCATTTTATGGTATTGTTTTCTCTGGTGCCGCTTCACATTTTTAGCGTTTATGAGAGTGTTTTGCTTTCCCTGTCAGCTGACAACTTTTATGGCTAGCATTGTTACTTGGAGACAATAGATGTTAATGCTGTGAGCTGGTTAACAACATACTACAGCTTGTTGCTGTTGTTTACGTATAGAATTACCCATTGAGAGTAATGCAGTATGCACCATGCATACTGTGCAGTTCAGTGTTGTTCCACTGCAGTGGGAGGAACATGTGTACATCTGCAGCGGTAAAACTGCTGCTCCTATTACTTTTTTTGCTGATAGGTGAGACAGGTTAGACTGGAACAGATTCAGAACTGCAGCCCCAAAGACTTTTCAGATTCCTGCATGGGCATAGGTGAAAGTGATCGTTCATCAAAGGTAAAAACAACAACAGGAGAACTCAAGAGGTGATTATTCAGTACATCCCACTTGTTTTAAAAAATTGCTTTGTCATTCATGTCCATCTTCAGGCACCAGATGAATATTTCAGCATTTGGTTTGCAAAGCTGCTCAGAGATGCCTGCTCCTACAGTAGCTGCTTGGTATGCAAACTAACCCTTGTTTTGCTGTGGTATGTTCATGTACTGTGAAAAAATCCTATTACTATCTTATTAAGCATCATTTTTGAAATGGAAGAAGGTGCCAAATGCAGATTGCTTACTCACAGATGACCTTTTGCTTGATGTTTTCCTTTTCATCACATTATGTGAGCCGTATACATTGGAAGTCATACATAGAGACTAGCTGTGTTCATGTTTACTCCATCCTAAATGACATACTACTACATAAAACTCTCTAAAGATTGTGTTGCTCCTGTAAACTTGCCTGCAATACACTGGATCAGGTGGAAAAAGACTGCGTTCTGCTTCAAGATGTTTATTTCTTACCACATAGCATTCATACAGCATTCACAGCGTTTCTGATTTGGCAGGAGTAATTGCTGAGACCTGGGTGATTTGTACATGCTGGCAAAATCATCCTCCATGGCAACAAGGTCAAATGATGGTAATTTGTCTGCATCTTCACCCAGTATGACTAATTGACAGATATATTTAGTGGAGGTGTCCACGCTGCTCCGCAGGGTAAATGACACGATCAGGATGTGTATCAATGCTGTGTCATCCATTGATCACACAGGAAGGGCTCAAGTCAGACAGAAAACTATTGCATTTTTCACCCACTAGTGGTCCATGTATCTTATCCAGCTTTGGCTTTTGCTTTGAGTGAAAACAACCTTTAACCTCCACTGTTGCAATAAGTATCACAGTAAAGATGAACAGTTGTGTAGAAAGAAATGTGCTCCTTGAGGTCTGGAGCTCGGCCCAGCTCTACCGATGCATGCTGGTCCATGGGCATTCAACGCAGGTCTGAAGGTTAATTGCTACCAGATGTTCGTCCTCACTAGTTAGTTAATCAAGTGAAATTATCAGTATCCCATAGTGAATGGTCCGAGCTGCAGTACTCAGTTATATTTAGAGCCTCAAATGAGTTGATTAATCTGTACTTTCAGATTAAAATGCTCCAGATTGTGGCCTTCACTCACTACATTTACATTTACATTATAAATCATTTATTACTTTGCACATATTCTAAAAATAGCAAGATTTATAATCATTTGTTTACTGTGCCATTGAAAATTAATTTCCCGTTAATATGTCTGTGTTCATACACCTGGGCATCCCGTGATTAAAATTCTGATTTTTTTTTGTACTCCATGGTAAATGTTCAACAATGTGATCACAATCTCCATTCAGGTTGTCATGGTGATATGAGTATGTCCATATTCAAAAACCTGTTACTGTTGAAGGCTTTAATAATGTCTGAAGGAAGTCTGAGGATTTTTATTTATAACAAACCATAAAAAAGCTTGTGTGTCATAACCTACAGGTAAACCATATTGTGAATGTGGTTATATTCTCAAACTGTCCCTTTAAACCTGAAGTAATATCATCATATCCCACATCTTCATTAACTGTAATCACAAATATCAGCTTGCATAATTATGAAATTCTCAAAGGCTGCAGTTTAATGTTCGTGAGTACAGGATATAGGAGGATGTAGGGGTGATCTAATTGCAGAAATGGGAAAAATATCTCAATTGTGTGGTGATAATATGGTCTCAGTGACACTAAGCAGATGGAGCCACCGCCGTGAACATAACAAAGACTGAGTTTGCCTCATGAGAACATACAGTATATACATGACCAAGCAAGTAGACGCAAATCAAAACTATTACCTCTGCCAAGGAGGTCATGTTTTTGTCACCAATAGTTTATTTATTTATCTGTTTGATTGTTTGTTCACAACATAACATAAATTATGGACGATTTTGGATGCAATTTTGCAGAAATGGCACTAGGACTAATTGATTAGATTCTGGGAGTGATCTGGATCATTGTCTGGATCCAGAAGACTTTTTGATGGATTCCTCACCATTGTGAGATACTGAATATAGGGTTAAATACAGGGTTGCACCACGTTTTCCTCATTAAAAGTCACTCTTGCATGTTAGTCGCACGAGCCAAAAAATGCATAATGAAGAAGAAAAAAAGTGTATTAGTCGCTCTGCAGAACAGGTCGCATCTGTTGGGGACTCAGGCGAACTCAGGTTGTTTCGTCAGTGTGACAAGCACCCTATAGTCGAATTTATTCAAAATACAAGTCGCTCCCCTCGCCAGACTATGCAAAAAAATGCTACTTTTAATGCGGAAAATACAGTAACACCACAATTAACACCCAGATAATTTAGCCAAATAACATAGCGTAATACAATAACATATTTTATCATCACACATAATGATTGCATTGCATTGCTACAGAATAAAAAGACAGAACCAAAGCCACCATCCTGCAGACCTCTTCCTGTCAGTTTCCACTCGTTTTTGAGGAAACTGTACTCACTGACAATTTGACTTTCTTCACAATTTCTGTAGGAAAACCTTACATTTTAAGTGCTTATGATGGTCTGTCGCTCTATGATTGTTTTTGTTCCTTTTTCTCAAAACTTTTATAGCAATACAATGCTTTCTGCAGTACAATACTGTTCAAATAATACTCATTTTTATTTTACCAGTGTGTTCCACCACTGCTTTTATGCGGACAGAGGGGTGTTAGTTAATCGAGCAAACTTGGGACACCTGCAGGAATTAGTTGCACCAACTTTCAAGGCTTGATCAACCTCCATTGGTGCAGAACATCTTTAAAAGTTGTTAACCCTTTTATTGTTCCCTGAAAAGACCTTTCTATAGAATTCTGAAATGCACATTATTTTTCATTTCGGGTAACCTTAAATTTTTCTTAACCTCTGACAGTTCAGCACTTACTTTTGTACCATTTCAAGGTATTCACTGAACTTGAACTGCTTGAATTTCAATAAAAACCTGGAAAAATCAGTGTGTTCTACAAGAACATACACTACCATTTGGGTGAACTAAACCAGACTGTCACTGGTTTGTGGTTTTAGTGAATGAGACAGATTGGACTGTGAAGGTCACTGAGGGATCTAAAGAGATGCTAGAAAATGAGCAGAAATATTTACAAGTTGAAAATGAGCAAATTGGCATTGTTCTGAAAGCAGCATTATTTGTTTGATTGCTGCATGATCCCTCTAATTAAATTTCACAAAAACAACCAATAATGAAACTTTCTACGGATGATTTCACAGGGTGAGTGGTTTATTTGGAAAACAAAGAACTTCATCTGCTTTCAAATTTGTGCCCAACAAATGTTATTGCATTTTTTTGGAATATAAATGATTTACTTCTTGTTTGCTGTAATAGCATTAGACAAATGAATTCATCATTATCCTTAGTGATATTAATGTGGCAATTGTCCAGGTGCACCTTTGACTATAATGTGATATATAAGAGATGCTTGATCAATATGTAGAAATAGGAAATTACAAACTACTCTGTAACAAGGAGGAGGACCTTGATGTAGGACACCTGGACAGACAGGAACGAATCACTGGCTGTGCAGCCTGTTACAGGTGCAGCATGCAGGATCTTTGGGTCGACAGACCTCAGAGCCAAGCAAGCAGACAAACCAGGATGGAGCAGGCAGAAGGCTAGAACAGCCAAATCCAGAAACAGGAGAAAGAAAGGCTAGACAGCACTGGCAAACAAAGACTCAGTGATGGGGAGTCTGGCAGAGGAGGCGTGGATGCAGGCAGGTAGATGTACTAGTACTGATGAGGGATTTTGAGACAGGTGTGTATTGTCAAGACTGGCAATAAAGCAGATTTGATTGGAGGAGCTGAAGGGTTGGAAATGTACTGGAGAAGGTGGATGCCAAGTGAAAGAGAAAACAAGTCCAAGATAATTAAATATGTATTGTGCTGGGGCTTTGAAGTAACAATTACAGTCAGAGCTGTTATCACATTTGAATGCAATATAAAAGCTTGGTTTCAGGGCTCTGTACATGCTCAAATGTGAAAAGGAAATTATATACACGTATTACATATACCACATAAATTGGAGCTGGGAATGACATCACTTGAGTTGACTATATCTCAGTAAAAAAAAAAGTTTGAATACCAATAGGAATGGCAGGTCAGCATGAAGGATCAATTCAAATTAAATGGCTCTACCGTAAGGGTACTTTAGACTGCATTCAAGCCTGAAAGCTTGAGCGAAGGTCCAAACTCAGGTTCAACCTTTCATTACATCGTACACATTTGCACAGTTTAACTTTCTCACTGTAATTTTGGTAGCAAACTAAAGCTGGGCGTACACGCTGCAATTTGAGAAATGTTGCTGTGAAATTACCACTCACACTGTTCGAGTAAATCCTCTGCAAAATAAAGCCAAAGCTTTAGTGAGTGCTCACACATGTATAGACAGCCTATTAGCCCCTTGATATTGGTAATTGTCAATAAAGATTCTTTGAAAGCTCTGAGGCACTAAATGGTGTACACAAGCTGCATTTAAAGCCTGAATGGAAAAACAATGAGTACCAGCAGTTATGCTAACAAGGGAGAAGTGTACTGTCCTTATAATTTGTGCCGAAACTTAAAAAAACAGGCACACAGGCTTACAAATGGCTTGAAAGAAGTCGACAGTATGGCTTGTCCATGTCGCAGAGAGAACTAGCAGTAAGCTGACTACTTTTACTTGTATCTTTCTGTCCTCCATCTTTTCTATCAGGTGTCAAGTCTTCATGGCAGATGCAATGTAGGACTATTCATACAGTCACATTATAGACAAAAAAATGCACTGATGTTGGGAATCAGTTTGCGTTTCTGCTTCAACTGTTTCAATGCCTCTTGTTGGCCAGCCAACATCTCAGGCATGCCCAGGGCTCCCACCTGAGGCAAATGTGCTGATATGCAAATGAGCTAATACCAACATCCAGTGTGGGTCCTTAGGCAGGCCGAGGAGAAGAAACTGCCGTGTGGTCCGTGTACGTCCTCGGCTGCCATCACCTGCAGCCGTCTCTGTCTCCAAGGTAAGTGTGATTATAAATCATTTTTAGAACTAATTTCATGCATTCCTTTTCAG
>JAQQAE010008575.1:0-15123 GCA_029823295.1 Pseudamia nigra | reverse complement strand
CAAAGATACTGCGCAGAACCCTCAAGCTCCCAGGCCTCTGGTAGAGGACCCGAGCTTGAAAGGATGAGACCACCCGCCGAGGGTGAGACGGGAATTTATTTATTTATACATAATGCGTACTTCTACTCTTGTTACATTTGGATGGACACCTCAGTAAATATGAGTCATTTTTTAAAGTAGAATGAGTAAAATGATCAAAATAATCAAGCAACCTAATAAAAAAATCAACATGAGCAAAAATAAACAAATAAATTAACAAAAATGAAATGATAAGCATCAACATGCAAAGATGAACAAAACAAGCAAGAAAAGGTTAAAAAATAAACAAAATAATAATAAAGTTAAAAAAAATTTTGCAAACTAAAAAACCAAAGATGAAACATATGAATAATAATGGACAAAAACATCACATGAAAAATAAGACAATAAGCACAAATCATCAAAATAAGCAGCAAAATCAGTACGAACAAACAAAATAATCATGTAAGTTTAAAAAAATGAAGAAATATAAACAAAAATGATCAATATACATAAGACTGTAATAAATGCCTCATTATGAAGTTCCTACTTGAGGAGTTTGTATGAGATCCTTTTTTTACTCTTAAGTACCTAACTTTTATGAGTAACAACACATTTACTCTAGCCACCTCTGAAAACCACACATTCTGATAGGGGGCTAATAATTTTGACGTCTTTGAAAAGTAGATGACATCATTTGAATACAGACACAAAATAACTAGACAAAAACAAAAATGGAAAACAGACGACTTTGCTTTGTCAAGATCCAGAAAAGCCATACATTCAGACTTAGGTTGACAACTTAAAACCACATACGCCAAGGAGAAACCAATCCTCAGGAGGCTTTCAATTGCAGCCAGTGTTTCCTGACGGTATTACTTCTGGGAAAGGTGACAGATACACTGAAGCTGAACCTTTCAACAGCACTATCTCGTGAACGGGTTCCTCTTACATTCGGAAAAGAACGTCTTCTTTGTAGCGTTTTCTTAATCCTTGAATTTCAAACTCTGATTTGTTCACACTAATAGCTGCTATCTAACCAAGTCAATCAACATTAGAATAAAAAGCATGGGGTGTAAATCAGCTATTAAGAAGTCTAACTGTCAGGGCTTTGTTTTGTCTTTGTCAAATGTTTTTGTGTAATTTAGTGTTTTCCTTTCCTTTCTCTTTAGTCTTGTCTTTTCTAATTAGCAACTTAAACCCACAGCAGGAGAGAGCACCACACTGCCCACAGAAGAAGATAAGCATGCCCTACTATTGCCCGACAGAGAGGAGCAGAAGAAAAATTTTCATGAGAATGAAGCCCTGCAAACTCCTTAAATCCCACTGTGAAGTCACAATGGTACAAAAAAGAAGTCAGCAGGGAAGTAAACTCATAACTGGAAGTGTCACCCTAGTAAAGCCACTTTGGAGATGGAAAGCAGTGAGAAGAGTACAGTAGGACATGCTTACAACAAAAGCCTGACCTAAGCCCCCCTCGCAACTGCAGAGAGAGAGTACCTGTCCAAAACCCCGGAAACATCTCTTTCTTATCACGTGGGGCGCCTGAAAGACGTCTTCAGACTTCCATCAATACCGTCTTGTTTTGGTGCACCCCTCTGCACTCACTGAATGTGTGTGGAGAAAAGTGGTTGAAACGGCTGCTGGCAGCATGAAACGCTGGACCCGTCCACGCTGTCAGAGCGAAGTGCTGCTGGCTATTTCATATGGAAATCAATGCAGCAGAATGCAGTCAATTGCCAAACAAGTGACTTTGGCTCTTGCTGCTACGCACAAAACAGTCAAAAAACAAGGGGCTTTGGCAGTGGAGTGGAAGGAAAAGAAATAACTGCGCAGAGGTCTAAAGCCCACTCCTCAGAAATACACTTTAATTTTCCTATATAGAGACAAAAGAGTGATAGGTTGTGCAATCGCAACTTGTCACCCTTATTTTCCATCTGTACAGTGAGTCAGAGCTCACCAAATGTTTGCAGGAGGCTAAACTCCATCCTCAATGTCTGTAACCTAGACAGAGGGAGCAGCCGGGAAAGAAAGGATTTGCTGTCAATTTGTGCCAACTCTGTTCCTGTTTGTAACACAGTGTTACTGCTGCATAAGGATTTAGGCTCCTACACCGGAAAGGAGTCGGCATGCGTGAGGTTTAACACGCACGTGCTGGCAGGGTTTGTGGGTATCAAAAAGTTTAACACAACTAGAGATGTCAAAGTGAGAACATTTTTGGTCTAATCAACAGTATCTGCAGAGTGAAATAAACAGCTACACTATATTCGTTCTTCGTCAGGAAAAAAATCTGACTTACAAAATCGTGATGAGTATAACATTAGTCACCTTTGCTGTAAGTATTAACCAAGTCAGACACCACACTGCCAATGATTAATGAAGAAAACATCTCCATTTATCAACAAAACCCTGTCTCAGCAACAAAAAACAGCTGATCATAGCTCACAAACCAGCACCATATAATCCCATCACATTAGATATTAATGTCAGTGTAAGCATTCTGCAACAGTATCAAGTGTGAGGACTGGATGACATGTTACAGAAGGTCATGGAGGAAACGATTATCAAACTTAAGGATCAAGCAGAAATTACAGAAAGTACCTTCCTCGTGTGTGATAAAACTGCAGAATCAAAAGACAGGTCGTCTTTGTGTTTATTACTTTGTGGCACATTTGTGTCCTTGAATACAGCAATTTTCTGAAATGTGACCCTTCTTCTGTTGGTTAAAACATGCAATACTGTGCGGGGAGCTAATAATTAATTAAAAATCAGTGCCTTTATGGATGTTTACATGGCTGTCTGTTAACCCTAACCCATCAGTGCTAATAATTAACTGACAAATATTGCTCACACTAACTGAAGTCATCATTTTGTACACCTCAGTTAATAACGTTTAACAAGTGTGTGGCTGCTGTGATTTACTTCGTGTTTGTTTAAAAGGCCTCAGTCTGAGTGTCACCTCAGGTTTACAGTGCTCTTGCCTGTTCACTCTACCTCTTCTGTCCTGGTATGTCTGACAGCCAGTGCGGAAATATTTCAGGATATCTCATAATAAATAGCTACATAAGAAAACATCCATGTCCCTGACTGTTGGTTCTCTTTTTCATAACTCAAAGCTGCTCCTTAGTTAGAAATGGCTCCATTCTGCAACAGCTGCAGAGTAATTAGTTGCTTGATTCACACTAAGGAGCTTACATACTAAGGGTTGAGCAAAAAGAAAGCAGATTATAATTCGAGAAGTAGGATCTAGCCGGGCTACGAATATGAGAGACAAACACAAGACGGTCATGCATAAATAGCTTGATCTGAGCATTTCCTTTTTGCTCTTTTCCCTCAGAAAACAAAAGTTCCTCGTCGAGCTGGAAACAGGTCTGAGTCCGTGGGTAGCAGCGTAAAATCCTGTACACTGAATGAGATTTGTACCAGTAGCTCAGTTCCTCACAGATTGTCTGTAAGTCACATGCTCTTTTCTGTTACCTAGCAACAGTAAAGCTCAGGCAAAAGTTCCTCAAGAGAACTTCCAATCTGTCTGAGGAAGGCTTTGTGCTCCAACCTTTAAAGTAATACTACTGAGTGAAACATTTTGCTCTGTAGCCAAAATTACCTATAGTGGCTGCTGATGTTACTCCATTAACAGCAGCTCACATTCAGTTCATATTCACACCATTTGTCTCCTTTAAGTCCAATTAAAACTATAATAAATGACTGTTCATGTGTGTTAGTGCAGCTACAGTTCCACTCCAGCCTCCCCCTGCACAATAACAGGTTTGTTTAGATGAGCAACAAGTGCACAGTGAGGACTACGAGCAGCACAACAACTCTGCAGGTCCTCAATGAATCATTCAGCTGACAGCTTGAGGGACCAGAAAACATTTTGGATAAATTGCTTACCTTCAGAGTGGCACCGACTAACACAGCAAATGAAGAAGAAGAAGAGTTGAAGCGGCAGTGCTCTCCACATTCTGGCTGGTCCGTCCAGCTCCGCGGTGCAGATGGAGGAGCTGTAAGGACTGGGGTTAGGATGCTGGTGCTTTCCTCTCGTTTTTCTTGGCCCGCTAGTTGATGAAAAGGGGCGTGCACAAAGGCCGGGACAGCCGCTCCCCCAACCCAGCCTCCCTCTCGGCCCTCTGGATAAATCCCTCTGGCCCTGGAATCTGCATAATACGATGCAGCTCCTAGTCCGCGCTCCTCACTGTCACTGGTTTTGACCCACTGTCTTTAGTTCACCAACACATGGGGATGAATGGTCCCCTTTGGGGAAATGGTGATGGAAAACCTTATTAAATGGTGTAAATAAAGACCATACTCTGCTGCAACAAGTGTGACTCTGAAAAGGGCAGCCTTACATCAGTTCAGATTCTGAACAAGGAGAATTCAGAAAATGATATGACTTTTTCTAAGTGTCCTTCATTGTTGTGTTCATTTCTCTCTATTTTCATGATCATTTTGTTAATGATGTTTTTCTTATATTGTAAATGGTCTTGCACTTATATAGCCTTTCTACCCTGTGGCACTCAAAGTGCTTTACACTGCTTTCCACCCAGTCACACACCAGTGACACTCACTGGGAGCAATGTGGGGATCAGTGTCTTGCTCAAGGCCTGTGGACATGAGAAGCTGGGATTTGAACTGCTAACCCTTCAGCTCCTGGACAACCCGCTCTACCTATTGAGCCACAGCCACCCTCGATAATAATCCATTGTGGATTATTTAGTTATTTTTAATTCATTTTGTTGATTTAATGTTTATTTTTATTGTTGCTGACACAAATACAACATGCAAACACTTCAAAACTAATACATAAAATCATGCTAAGACTGAAGGAAATACTGTACTGAACACAGACACATCTTATCTCAGTCAGGGTAGTGTACATACATCGAAATAGAGATCTGGGTTAGTTCAGTTAGATCAATAATATTTCTCAAATATGCTTTGTTTAGTCATTTAAACTTGTCAGGTTGTGCTAAGAGATGGAAGGTGTTAAATGAGTCCACATGTGGTAGCGTTTTTATATATCTTACTCTACATGTAAAAAATAAAGTGTATCAAAATAAAGACTGAACTTATTATGACTTTAATGTTGGTGTGCATTACATTATATTCAAACAAACAAAATTAGCAACAAATTGATCAATTATGTTCACAAATTAAAAACAAATCGGTTAGAAAGTAAACAAAATAATAAACAAATTGAGGAAAAAATGAAAATAAAATGAACAACATAAGAAAAAAAAACAACAAATTCACAAAAGCCAGCAAAATCAGCAAAATTATCAAAAAAAATTGACTAAATTTAAAAAATTAAAGTATATGGATGAAATGATAATTAAACAAGAGAAATACATGATTTTTGTGATGCTAGTTGAATTCATCACATTACTATAGTAATTAGTCTTATGTATTAATTAAAATTGAACTATTTGTAGGATGTGCCTTAAAAAACAAAAAATAAAGTTAGAATTATTAGGGTAAACTGAGACAGTTGCTTAAATTACCGAATAACAATTTGAACAGACTACAGCAGACTGTATTTACTGTAAATATACTTATCTAATAGTGGACAGAAAAGACTGCACCTACGTGGAAAACCGTAGGGAGAGTCAAGATGTGGACTGTGGTGTTAAAGTCCTGGTTTTTGTTTTGAGTTAAATCAATGAAGTAGAGGAACTATCACTGGCAAGTTACGATGAGATTGTACACAGTGACCTAAATACAATGACAAACATTTTATTCTTTCAAATGGACTGAGATAGACAGAATGATAGTGAGGAGGTTTATCACCAAAACAAAAAAGACACAAGCACTCAGAACAATTTATGCTGGACTAGCAAAGGTTCATGACGTTTTTGATGATAATGTGCAGTTTGCACTTTCCTGACATATCAACAAACTTACAAATCAGTTTTAACATTTAAAGTACAGCACAAACGTATTTCAAATGAAGCACAAATGAATTGCCCTAAAAGGGATAAATAAAGATTTTTCATTTCAATCAATTCAAGTGGCCCTTATATTCTTGAAAATTGTACTGAATAAAAAGGAAGTGATTAGGGCTGATATATACTGGTTTTACATAATTACAACACTGGCTGGGGATTTAATTTACCCAAATCCAATGCTTATTTCATACTGATCTTGGGGCAAGTTTTAGTTCCCATGAGTAGACGCCAGCTTTGAAGAGGGTATGACTACTAACATTTGAAACAGATATGCTTTTATTTTGCAGTAAATCAACAAATATAGAGAAGTGTCTCCATTTCCCCCATGCAGATCACAACAATTTGACTGACTGTAATATTAGTTACGACACTAAAGATGCCACAAAACTCAATTAACCTAGTATTATCTACTATAGACACACAGGACATGACATCCAAAAAGCAATATATTGCCTAATGTTGATAGAAATGGCCCATGTGTGGTCCATACGTCAACAGAGTGAGTGGAGGATAAAAAGCTCAACCGCGCCATCTTGCGGCTGAACACTGACACTATATCTGATGCTGTTACAATCAGAACAGGTCGAGGCCGGTTGCTATTAGCAACCAAACTTGGAAACTGAAACTTGGAAAGATATAGCGGATCCTTTTTAAGAAAACAATAAATTAACATTAACAGCGACATTCATCATGGAAGGTCCAAATAAACGTCTAGGGGCGCAAGAGACAGAAGGCGACACGGTGGAGGTAACTGAGCTCAGTATGCAGACTTTGAAATTCGCAGTTTGAAAGAGTTGAACTTATCTGTTAGCTCGTTTCGCTAGTCAGAAATCCATGCAGCAATCACGAAGTGTTCACTGGCAACAAAGGCTGGAAAAGGGAATCTGGTCTGTTAAGCACTTAATGGATGATAGTGGAAACATTTTGGAGCACAACGAACTTAGAAACAAGTACAGTTTATCCTGCTCCATTAAGGAATATCAAACACTCATCAGGGCAAGAACAGAACCCCCATCAGCAATCCCCTCACACTGTTATTATTCCGTACTATTTTTGGACCGAATAGTCCCACAGTTTTCGTCCGATTCACACCATTCAAACACCATAACGTGAAAGAGCCTGTTCTTTCGGGACATGTCGACTCTTACGTTTCATAAACATATCTTTTGTAGTTTTTGAATAATTTAGTTTTTTTTTCACAATTTTTTTTCCAAAGGAAAAGGATGACTCAAATTGAATGTTGGTGACTAGAATGCCATGGCGTATGGTTACCATGGCAACGACAGTGCAGCGTGCCATGGTGTTTCCTTTCATGTTCCTTCATCCTCTGTTACCCCTTTGATCACTACTGCACTGAATAGTATAGTATTGAATAGTATAGTACTGAATACTATAGTTCATCATACACTTCATAATACTTCAAATCTGTATAAATGTAACTCTTGAACTGTTTCAGCAAATTCAACTATTTTTGAATCAGGAATCCCATGCCATCTCTTCAAAGACTGCAAATTTTCTAGTTATTTTTAATTCCCATATCTGCCTGGGGTAGGACCCTATAAGGTTTTAGCTATGATCTCACATGTAAGTTGTGCAGGTTTGGGCAATTTTTCCAAATCATCACCAAAGAATTCAGTGGTCAAGGTACAAACTATAAAATTTCCGCAGCCACAAAACACAAGCATAACACTATGTGCAGTTGTGTTAGAAGCCAGACGGCATACTACAGAGGTTTACAAAGAGATCAGCACACATAATACAGGTCCAGTTAGCATGAAAATGTGACACACTAGCATGTGTGTGAAAACGTGCTAAAATTAAGGATTAGCACAGATTATTTTTCAATATTTTCAAAAGTTAGTCTCCATGAAAATGTAACTTGTAAAGTGTGACATTTTCATGGAGACTGCACTTCAAACTTAAGGTAATATAAGTTCTAAAAAAAAAATTAAAATCACACCATTTAAGTATACTGGAAGCCACCAAATGACACCCATTTTTCAAAAAACAGGTGTCACACAGGTGTGTTTTTTTTTTTTTGCATAATAACTAATGCCTTGTTCATATCAAATTGAAGTGACTTAAACATAATTAACCAGTATATTTCTGATTTCAGTGCCTCAGGCAGCTGGTCGTGGTACAAACACTGCATGCCTCTTCTAAACTGCATCCTCATATGACTAACATTGTCTATTTTTCCATTTTCCAGCATACAGAGTATATAGAGAAGCCAATGAAGAAACATTGTCTCGTTTCGGAAAAGGATGCAACAGAGACAAAGGTGCTGCAATCCAGGATTGATGAACAATCAAGTCTGATATGCATCCTGAAGACGAGAGCAGATGAGCTGTTTGTCCGATGTCAAGCACTGCAGGAAATCAATACAGACCTAGAAAATAGAATGTCAGACTCCCAGAAAGAGCTGGGTGCAGCGAGGAAAAGGGTAGAGACTATAAATAAAAGATTTATGGATTTATCTGCCAATAATCGAGCAATAATCACTTTTAAGGATGAGTACAAACATTTGAATGACATTTTAAGGCGTGAAAATGAGCAACTCAGGTCAAAAAACGAAACCCATATCTCTAAGATATTACAAGACAAAGAGGAAATTGTACAAAAACAAGAAGAAGAAATTAAACTTTTGACAAAAAAATACACAAACATGGAAAAAGAATACCGGTAAGATTATAACATTTCTAACAGTGTTGCATAATTTAATAGATTAATGGATTACCAATATGTTAAAGTGTATATTAAGCCTATTCATTGTGACTGGAGAAATTTAGTAATGTAAAATTTCATCTTGTGCTTTGAAAAATTTCATTTTTTTCTGTTTTAACCAAGTTTTAGATGTTGTAAACAATATATTTAAATAAAACTTAGCTGCCAGTTTTACTCATGACATAATGACTGCTATATTTTAAAGGGAGAAAATAGCCGGATACCAGTCAAAACTTCTGGAACAAGCTCAACAGCATCAAGCCAAGGAGACATTACTACTTGATGAATTGCATGTTGCTCAGCAAATGCATAAAACTGCAGAGATCTGTGAAGGTGTGTAGCATATATCTGATTACTTTCAGTTCTGCAAAGCACCAATAAACATTTTTCCTGTGATCAGATTTGAAGCTGAAGCTACAAAAGGCTGAAGATGAACTTGCTTTGAAGGAGATAAGCACAAAGGAAAGAATTGAAGACCTCAACAAAGAGAAGAATACACTAATGCATCTGTCCATTGAAAGAGAAAAACTGATTCAGGTTGTTCAGAAGAGTTAAATATTTTCTGTAACACAGTGAACAAGTGACTAAGTTTTCACATGTTCTTTTAGGAGAAACAGGCAGAAATTCAGCAGCTAGAGAAGAAATGGGAACAAGAGAACAAAGCCCGAGCTAAAGCAGAAAACAGGTAAACTATCAGTAGTGTGCACTTTTATGCTACTTTTTTAAAAATCAAAAATCCTGAAATAACCAGCACTGTCCATGACCTTGCATTAGGTTTGAACGGGAAGCAAAAGCTGTCAATGCAGATGTCAAAGTCAAGTCTCTCCAGTCTGCTCTTGATGAGTACACGGAAAAATATGAGATGTTGCAAAAGGTTTGTAAAAGATTCTGGTTCAAATAAAATAATTGAAATGAAATGAAGTAGCTGTCTGTGTCCAAAGATATAAACACTAACTACATTTTTGTTCCTACAGAATTTTGAAGCCTTCAAAGAACACAGCGCCCACCTCCTGACACAGGAAAAGGAGTTAAATAAGAAACTTCGTTACCTGGTGACCTAATCTTCAACATCATGTGACAAAAGCCGTGTATTACAATGTAATTTTTAATTTTTGTAGGAGCCTAAATATATTTTTATAGTTAATAATTCATGTTTCTCATATTCAGTAATTTAACATAAAAAATAGAAGTTAATGTTTTAAAATATTAGGTGTCATGATTCATAAATTCGAACACGATTCATGAATTAGAACACTAAATGTAACTAGAATATTTGCAGTTTCTGAAGCGATTGCATGGGATTGCTGTGTGTTGGCAGATGACTGTATATTTATTGGCAAAACATGGCTTAAATATGTTTTGCATAACATCTGCTTTGTTAGTAGAAACACACAAGAGATTGTGTTAGATAAATGTGCTCTGAAATAATTTGTATGTAGGTTCAGTGGAAATTGTGTCAGTGAGAGTTAAACAAGCAAGCGTGGCAGGATTTCAACAGACACCTCTATGCTCATGTGATATTGAAGATAATGGGGCATTTGGATGTATCTTATATCACTTAGAGGCTCAGATTTTAAATTCTATAAGTCAATGAGTTGGCGTATTGTCTGAAATGTGACAAATGTGGCTATGTGTCTAATAAAGTTGGTAACTAATCACTCTAGGAGTCTTCATTGTTAGATATATGTAAAGATCTGATGAGGTTTCAGGTGATATTTGTGCAGAAATACAAAAAAATTCTCAGGGGGCACAAACTTTTGACCCTACTTGTCAATCATACTGGTTGCTGTGGCATCTGTCCAGTGACGTGCTGTGTCTGCTCACCTGACTGACAGTTTTAAGCAATGACAGACTAAAAGCCAGCCTTCACCCACACCTCAAACAGGTGCTTTTAATGACTAAGCTGTTGCTCAAATCACCGAAATGTTGACACCACCACCACTACAAGGCTTGGCTGAACACAATGATACCAAATTTACGCAGGTTAAGTGGGAACTGTGTCCACGCTGGCGGGTAAAAAAGGAGTGACTTTTCAGAAATGTCTCCTACAGTTTATAATGGGATTCAATGCGTCAGTTGGTTGTACATACTGTCACAAAAAGGCTTGGCATTTAAATTCTGTGGGTCACAAAGTTTCTTTAAGCATATTGTCTGAAAATAGACCAGTGTGGCTACTATTTAATGTAGAAAATTATTTATGTAGCATAAACGGTCTCAGTGTGATCAGTCTTAGCAGAAATTTGATAATTTTAGAGCATCTCTCCAATCATTTCTTATAAGAAAAAAAAAGTGAAATATCCAAAATTATTTTAAAACTACAAAAGATGGATTTATGATAAGTAATGGCTGGAATATCCTGGAAAAGCTTGACGATACAATATGGTTTGAATGGTGTAAATTGGGCGAAAACTGTGGGAGTTTTAGCAGCACAAAAAAAACGGGCGGAATAGTTTGCAACAATAATAAAGAGTGCAAAATTATGATTTTTTTTGGCACTTTAAAAGAATGAATTATTTGGTAGAATTAATTGTGTATTTCTCTTTTGTAATTGCTGTTTGATTTCTTTGGTATTAGTTGATGGGTGGAATGGAACTTCTATATAAGGAACTTGAACATGCGCTAGTATCTGGAAGTTATGTGAGAGCCACACAGTTTTTTGACCTCCTTCACTTCTTTCTTTGTCTCATTGATTTTAATTATTTGTGATATGCATCTGTAAAAAGGGATCACTGCCACGACATTTGTAAATAGAATGGTGTTTAAGTAAAGAGCCTCACTGAAGTCTAGTGGAGTTGTTTGTTGAGAAGCATGGATCACACACAAGGGAGATGTCACGAGTGTCAAGCTTAAGGGCTTCATTCATTCAGTAGGATTTTTAATTTCATTTTTAACCTTTACAGAAAAATGGAATCACAGCATGGCATACTTTGCATGAAAAGTCCTTCAAATAGAAATTATACTGTACAAATGTTCTCTTTGGCGTTACATACAAAAAACCTATGAATGCTCTTCTGCCAGTTTCTCAGCCTTTTGGACAACTTCTTCAATGGGACCCACCATGTAGAAGGCTTGTTCAGGCAGAGCATCGTATTCACCTTAAAAAGAAGGAAAACAATAACCATCACTATTTTAAGTCTACCAAGTTCATCAAATGTAAATGAGCCCATTCAATATCTGTACTCTACCTCCAAGAATGCTTTTGAAGCCTTTGATTGTTTCCTTGAGAGGAACCAGTTTGCCCAAGTGGCCAGTGAACACTTCTGCTACCTGGAAGGGCTGAGACAGGAAACGCTGGATCTTGCGAGCGCGAGCTACAGTGAGCTTATCTTCCTCAGACAATTCATCCATACCCAGGATGGCGATGATGTCCTGCAGTGATTTATAGTCCTAAAAAAATACATGTTTGAGGAAAAAGTTAAATTTTTGTGCTGTAGATGAACAATTAACTATGTCAGCATCCATCACAAGGCTTGCCTGAAGAATCTTTTGAACACCACGAGCGACATCATAGTGTTCGTTCCCGACAATGTTGGGGTCCATGATCCGAGAGGTGGAATCCAGAGGGTCCACAGCAGGATAGATACCAAGTTCAGCAATAGCACGGGACAGCACAGTTGTTGCGTCCAAGTGAGCAAATGTTGTGGCTGGAGCAGGGTCAGTTAAGTCATCAGCAGGCACGTAGATAGCCTGCAATACAGACAGCAATTTTCAGAATGACTATCGAATAGGAGAACCAGCTGTCATTACATAACACATTGCTAGTTGGACCTGCACTGAGGTGATGGATCCCTTCTTGGTCGTGGTGATCCTCTCCTGCATTGTACCCATGTCAGTGGCCAAAGTAGGCTGGTAACCCACAGCAGAGGGAATACGGCCCAGCAGGGCAGACACCTGAAGAGGAGACAAAGATTAAGTTGTAAGATACAGGCTAAAATACTGTTGTACCGTTAACAAATGTGTATAACTGCAAGTCAAACCTCTGATCCCGCCTGGGTGAACCTGAAGATGTTGTCAATAAACAGCAGCACGTCTTGTCCCTCTTGATCACGGAAGTATTCAGCAACAGTCAGACCAGTCAGAGCGACTCTAGCACGAGCACCTGGAGGCTCATTCATCTGACCATACACCAGGGCGACCTGAAAACATGGATATTAGCATAAGTTAAGACCAAATAGTGCTACTTTATTCCATCACGGTGTTACGCCATCAATTTTACAAGTCATATCCGTGCAACTTTTTTGTGTTGGTCACCTTTGAGGTAGTGTCCTTCAGATTAATGACGCCAGACTCAATCATTTCATGATACAAGTCATTTCCTTCACGGGTACGCTCCCCCACTCCAGCAAAAACAGAGTAACCACCATGAGCCTTGGCCACATTGTTGATCAGCTCCATAATCAACACAGTTTTCCCAACCCCAGCACCGCCAAACAGACCTGAAAATAAAGAGAATTAAAACATTCAAGCAATCAATTTTGCATGAGTGTAGACAAAAACATTTCATTAAATCCACTGACCAATCTTTCCACCCTTAGCGTAAGGTGCCAGTAGATCTACCACTTTGATGCCAGTTACCAGGATCTCTTGCTCTACACTCATGTCTGTGAATTCAGGAGCTTCAGCATGAATAGGAGCAGTTCTGCAAGACAATATAACATAAGTTTTATAAAAATGTGGTGAAATGATAAACATCTTGCTTCCAATGTGCTTTTTACAAGCCTTTAAAGATTTATGGCTCAGTTGGAATGCGAACCAAAATTGATTTGGACAAGTTTTTTTTTTCCCCCATCAAAGCTAGTTGGGAGAAATGCCACACGTTGAAAATACACACCTAACTGTAGCCATACCGAGCAGAGCATTAATATAAAACAGAACAGCAAAGTCTACTGAATCTGTAAGAGTGGAGTACGGTCATCGTATTACATACTGTTTAGTACTGATTGGACCCCGCTCATCAATAGGTTCTCCGATTACATTCATGATCCTGCCCAATGTCTCTGGACCCACGGGAATCCTGATGGGTGCGCCAGTGTCAAGAACCTGCTGACCACGGACCAGACCCTCCGTACCATCCATAGCAATTGTCCTGACTGTGTTTTCACCTGCAGACATAACACACAAGTAAGGTCAACAGTCCACAGTTACAACTGTTAATCCACACGACCAGTGGAGCATACTCACCCAGATGTTGTGCCACCTCCAGTACCAGCCTGCTCTCACGGCTGGCCACCTCCAGAGCATTGAGAATGGGAGGTAGGCCTTCATCGAACTGGACGTCCACCACAGCACCAATTACAGCCACTATGCGGCCATTGGCCAGAGCTGCCTGAGCAGCTGGGGCAGCATAACCCCTGCCTGAAGGATGGTGACACAGGACAAGCCAAAAGTGACATTAATGATCCAAAATTACACATTATTTTAAATATTATTACAGCAGCTGAGAAAACCGTACAAAACAAAAATGAACTGGGAATTCTTATGAAGACAAAGCACCACTACTTAATGCACAAATAAAGAGCAACATGAGGATCATATTCCTACATAATGGGAGGTCTTGAAGGTACTGTGCATATTTGATTGTCCCTAAAACTCGCAGGCGACTAAAAGTTCCAACTGACAGTAATATGAATATTTGACTTGTAAGAGTTATCACAGTAGGAAAGGACACTGATTCAAGACAATAAACGATACATTGACAAAGCATGGTACAGGGTGTGATTTAAATGACAGCCTAGGAAATGACTACCTATTCTGTTCTTATTTCAGGTAATTTTATGACAGCAGGCTCTTTACTGATCGTGAATGAATGACAACACTTCAAAGTGAGGCCCTGTCCGCTGAGCGTGTCCACCTGCATCAAAAACAAACATCAGAACATATTGTCACTGCCGTCTAGCGACGTAAAACTAAACACACTTACGAGAATAACGAGCTGCATGTCTTCCACTAAGTATCTTAAATGAGTTCACCCCAGGCTTTAAAGGCTGCAGAGCCCCGCTGCAGCACCGTCCCACAGCTCCCAGCATGGCTAAGATGGCTGAAGGTGAAGCAGCGACGGGTGATCTTGTGCCGGATCCAAACTGTAGCCAACTGCTGATATGCGCATGCGCACGGCGTTTTTAGTTGTGGCCGCCAGAGGGCAGCAAATCGTTGTCGGGTAAGTTATCTAGTCACTGTGATTTCTGAGGAGTTCAGATTTTTTTTATTGAAATACAGTACCTGTACAAGTAAAACACCTCTCCAAAACTCCACTTCAGATAAATGTCTCTAGTCACGTAACAGTGTTAAGTGTAGTACTAAGTATTCTTCTTTTCCTTTCGGTTGTTCCCTTCAGGGGTCGCCACAGCGAATCATCTGCCTCCATCCCTCCTCTGTACATGTCCAAACCATCTCAATCTAGCCTTTCTGACTTTGTCTCCAAAACATCTTACATGTGCTG
>JAQQAE010008574.1:0-15125 GCA_029823295.1 Pseudamia nigra | reverse complement strand
CAAACCTCTCTTATCTTTTTAAATGGGTGAACTTGCACATTTTTACATTTCCCAATAATTATTGTCCCCACTGTATCCCCCACAGAGGCCGACAGGCCCAGAAGCGGGATATAGAAACAGTCACCGCCCACCCGTCCGTACTTCCGTACGTCCTGGCTTTTCTACTTTATATCTCCACAACCTTTCGGCCCAGAGTCGCCAAACTTTACACATGGGTCCTCCCGCCAGGGGGAAGGGAGACTGTGCATATTTAATTAGGTCACAGGGTCACTAAGTGCAAAAATTACATTTTGGGCTCTACAGACCTAAGCTTTGGAGCTGGGGTTCTGAAATTTTACATGAACCTACGACATCTTGGGGGACACCCTACAGTCAACTGAGTGACCTGACCTTGACCTTGAAGATCAGCAAGGACTGAAACTTAGGTGTCCCACTTACAAACCTTGCATATGTTTATATGAGCAACCTTAGAGCTAGAGTGCCCAATACTTAAGTAGGTCACAGATCACGAAGTGCAAAAATTGTCTTTTGAGCTCTGTAGATCTATGCTTTGAATCTAGATTTCTAAAATTGTATGTGTCCCTACTAGGGACGTATCTGCGGGGGATTAGCCAATTCAAGGCCCTCTCGTCTCATTTAAATCAGGACATTTTGGTGACAAGAAGCTGAATGACTTGTTTTAGATTTGGTATTTGAAATAAGGTTGATTTAAATGTCAAGAAAGAAATGAATCTATGCTTCAAATTTATACCATGTTTACACAGCAAAATGCATAAACAATGCATATTTATCATAGAATGTTACAGGATTGCTATTTTTGGCTGAATATCTTTTTTTTTTTTTCAGAAGCACATCGTTCTGTTAAGAAGGCTGGGATTGAAGTTCAGGAGCTTGAAGGTGAATTTGCTGAGTTCATGTATTTGTACAGCATGTTAACACGTAGATGTAAAGCTCTTGTTGCTGAGCCACCACCTCAGTGAAGGTTAATTGTTTTGACAGTCACTGAGGCTTAAACACTGCTCTGGTTGCTACTTCTGACCTTCAGGCATAAAGAACATAGATTTCTCTGCATCTAGTAACTCAGAGGGACACAGACTATTTCATACAAATTACAAAGTACAACACTGACTGTGCACTAACTTCACATACAAAGACAAAAAAAAAACTCAAGACTTACATAGAGAGTGCTTCAAATATTTTAAACACATAAGCTTGAAGTGTAAACCCTTTTAATCGTAGCATGTTTGTCCTTGTAGAAGTGGAGGCGTTTGTCCAAGCCAAGGTGAAACCACAGCGCAACATGTCAAAATCGTCTGCCATCCAGGAGAAGCAGACTGCTGTTCAACAGCCGCCACCGAAGGAAGAGCCAAAAGAGATGAGTACGGCAAAGCCAAACAAAGAACAGGGTGTTCTCCCAGCCGTCATTACAACACTGCTGCTCGTCCCGCTGCTGTTGGTCATCGCCATGGGAGCCTTTATCTGCTGGAGGAAAAACAGTATGTGTGATAAAACATGCCACGGGGCCACAAACGTAAATGGAAGAATCGAGTCAGGGTCAGAAATACTGTATGGATCTCCAAGGGGAAACTGATTGGTATTGCTCCATTACAACAAAAAGGAAGAGACACTCAAGTAAATCAGCTATACAAATACTGTATAGATTTATATTGTAATGCACTGTATGTGCTTATACACCAGCCAAAAGTATGGAAACACCTTCTACTTCAGTGTTTTTTCTTCAGTTTTATTATTTTCAGAATTGTACATTTATACTGAAGACATCCATCCTGTGAAAGAACATGCATTAAATTATGTAGTAAACGAGTGAGTGCTTATAACTTATGAGTTATGTAAAAGAAATATTATATTTCCACGTCATATAGAATATATGGGCATGTCTCACATCTCATTAATCTCCTTTTGTGTTGTAAAGTCACTATATTCATTTAAACTGACATAAATTCATCCATATGCACAACCAA
Organism: Pseudamia nigra; assembly: GCA_029823295.1. Classification (NCBI taxonomy): domain Eukaryota; kingdom Metazoa; phylum Chordata; class Actinopteri; order Kurtiformes; family Apogonidae; genus Pseudamia; species Pseudamia nigra. Next base: position 13,143 of record JAQQAE010008574.1, on the reverse strand, counting down.
TCAAACGTGTGCATACACCTTCTCCTTCAGTGGTTTTTCTTTTTCAGTCATTTTCCACATTGTACATTAATAATGAAGACATCCAAAGAATGAAAGAACACATATAGGCTTGCATATCAAACAAAAAAGTGTTTGACAACCCAAGGCATGTTTTATATTTCAGACTGTCCAAAGTAGCCACATTTAGCTTTGATGATAGCTGTCTCTATATGTCAGCCCTGAAATGAACTGGCGACTCATCCAGGGTGTACCAAGCCTTTGGCCTAAGTCAGCTGGGATAGGCTCCAGCGCCCTGCCTGACCCTTGTGAGGGTTAAGGGGTAGAAAATGGATGGACAGCTTTGCATTCACTTATCAGATTCATGAGGTAATCACCCAGAATGATTTTTCAAATCACAGGTGTCCCTTGTCGAGAGTTAATTTGTGCCAATTCTTGCCTTGTTAATGTGCTCTACCATACATTGCCTTGTACGGAGTCAATAGCGCTTTTAGTGCTACTACAAGTATTGTGCAAATCCATATTATGGCAAGAAACACATAAAGAAGAAAAACAGCCCATCATTTCATTAGGGAATGAAGGTCACTTACCGGTAATCTGAAAAATCTCCAGGTTTCAGACTACATCATGAATCTGATGAATGCAAAGAAGAATGCAAAGCTATCATCAAAGCTAAATGTGGCTACTCTGGACAATCTAAAATATATAAAACATTCTAGGTTGTTTCTTACTTTTCTGTTTGATATGTAAGTCCATATGTGTTCTTTTATTCTTTGGAAGTCTTCATTATTAATGTACAATGTGGAAACTAACTGAAATAAAGAAATGGCCCTGAAGGAGAAAGGGTATGCACGCATTTGATTGGTAGTGTATATGGTTGAGTTTTATGTCAGTTTCAATGAATATAATGACTTCACAACATACAGTATAAAGAGATTGAGATGTGAGACTAACACATATATGCTATATGACCTAGAAATATAACATTGTTTCCAAAACTTTATGTTAAAGATCTGAGAGGTTTTTTTTCCCCTCATACAGATGTGGTCCACCCTCCATTATTTTTCATTCTCTGTTGTTTTTTTTTTTTTGTTGTTTTTTTTTTTTTAAACTAATGAATCATTTAAATGGGTTTTGGGTTTTTTTGTTTTCTTTTTGCAGACCGATGTGAGGTGAAAACTGAGCCCAGCTCTGTAGGAGGGATCCTGGGGAAGATAAGAGGTAAATTATCTGGGATGAAAAATCAGTGTTGACTGACTCTGAAGCAGATTATTTTAAGTAATATTCTACAAAATTGCTGTTAAAAGTCTGTAATTTAAGACAGAAATTCTTTCCTAGTATCAGCCGGGAGCAGTATTTTACTTGGTGTCCACTGTCAAACTGCTGAACGTTTGCATTAACACAGTGATCTCTGGCCTTACGTTAAAATTGTCATTTCTTCACATTGTAATGATAATTTTAGTTCAGTTTTCAGTGTTGTAACATATGACTCATGCATGTTCTACTGTGCCTTTACACCTGCTTTGTTCTAAGCCTAAACTGTAAATGTCCTCCTCAGGTAAAGCCGTGGGTAGTCTGAACCTGGGGAACTTCTTTGCATCCCATAAAGGCTACAGTCGTCAGGGCTTTGACCAGCTGAGCACCGAAGGCAGTGACCAGGAGAGGAACGACGAGGACAGCAGTGACTCCGAGAATGAGGAGTACTCCGCTCTTCCACACCCTCGCTCTTCCTCTTAGATGGTTTGTCCACGTTCTGCTGACATTGCCAGGATGTTATCCATCATGTTTGTAACTGTTGTGTTAGTTGCCAATATAGTTTATATATTTGAATATCTACTGTATATAAAATTATTTTGATATTGTTTTGAGGAATTATTTAATGGTTATTTAATTTGCCTCAGGTTTTAAAACAGCCTGGGTGAAACACTTCACATATTTCTTTCCAAAATCAAAAACAAGCATTAAATGGAATGACTACATGAAATGAGATCATTTAAAAACTGATACTTGTTTTTATCAGGTGAAATAAGTATCTGCTGCAATTATACAATATGATGGAAACAAACTGGAAGCAAACAACATTCTGCTGGATTTTCCATGTTACAAAGGGGCATTTTAGCCAGTTCATGTCTGATGTCTGATTTATCTGAACTCGGAGGGACCTGACAGAAAACCTGTAGTTTTTATTGTCACATCATGATGACCAGCGTACAAGGGAAGGAGAGGCAACACATGTTGTCCTTGTTCTGTTTTAATCATTGCACAAGGAAATCACGTCAACGCCAAAAATATTAGACCCTACTTTCAGTGTAAAAGTAAAACCTTGTTCTATATGTTACTGTAAATGTACATAGTGATGCTGGGTTTGAATCACATGCTGTTGCTGCAGTAGATTCAATATTCACAGTGACTCAGAATGTAGCAGCTGTCAAACAATCCGAAACATTTCATTGATGCCTATGGTGTTTAAATTAACACTTTTACTTCAGTCTTCAAACATCCCGGTCAGCTTGCTGATAGATTTGTATTTGCACTTATTCAAGCCAAAATTCCAGAGGCTTTAGTACATAAGACTATACCAGTATCTGTCATCCCATAATTTATTATTTACCTGCAAACACTTTAAAGCAACAGAATTGATAACAATTTTCAATCTAATGTTTTGACTTCAGAGATGCACTGTTAAGGTCAAAATTGTTAACGCCCCTATGAAAATGTTATACTTTTCACAATGTTCCCCATGCTTCTCACTCCAGTTCAGGTACTTCCTTCTCCTGCTTTGTGTCCATCAACCATCCTTCTCAGATCTAAACTCATTTCTTTTGTTTTTAACATGATACTTTTACAGGTGACACCTCAAATCCTTTCTGAATTGAATAGTGGACACGTTTTCAGTTTTAACTTCAGTTCACTCTCAGTCAGAGAGTGGTGGTTTGTGCAATGTCTGAATAAAAAGGTCGGTTCTTCTGGGGGTTAATAATATTGACACTGGAAATTTTCATTTTCCTAATAATAATTCTATTTTTTTTTTTTTTTTGCAAATAAAAATAAGTTAGTACTAAATGAAACTAGCAAGATTTAAATGCTCTGTTAAAAATCTGTCACTCTTTTAAACAGCAATTGAGAAAACATGAAAGAAATAACATTGTCATGGGGGGCCTAATAATTTTGACATTAACCTTCTGTATGTCAGATTTTGTCAGTTGCTGTGTTTTTCTTCAGTAAAATGTTGATGCCATACCATCACCTGCCACTATGCGCTGGTCATCACGTTTGTATTCTTGAAATGGGGCCATAAGAGAAAAGGCAGAACAACTGTTTGTTTTTTTTTTTGTTACTTTTTTTTACTTTGCTGTTGAATGTTGACGTGTTTAATTTTGGAATGCCAAAACTGGACTCAAACACAACACTTTAATATTTACATAAACTTTTAATCAAGTCAGATCAATTGTGGGAAATAGAGAATTTTATTGTGATAAAATGAATAGTTTAACAGCTCTAATGTAGTATACAGTATAGTGGAAAAGTGCACCCTTTCTTCTCTGTGCTACTGCGTTGCATCATGACGATATAATTCATTGGTCATCATTTCAGTTGAGTCACATTTCACTTGTAATTTTGTGCCTTTATATGTCTGCATTTCGCCTTCTTTCAGCATTTGCCATTACAGAATGCACAACAGGATGAAAACCGCTGCTGCTCGTAGAGCTTGTATTATATTGAGTTCTCTTCTATTCAAGTGAAAGGAAATGTATATTATATATGTATATTTATGTATGTGTGTGGGCGTATGTGTGTGTGTGTGTACGCTGCCAAAACGTTCTTCAACAGCCAAGTCTAAATCACTGTAATTGTTGAAGGATTTTGAGTCACAGTATTTCACTCTGTTTTTTTTACAGTAAATGTCCATGTAAAGACTGAAACAGCATTTGTTGTTATGATTCCTCCTACTGAAACCAGTTAAGACCCCTCCTCCTTCGATTGTAAGTGATGAGAATAAAACATCTTCCGCAGTTCTTTTAGTACAGATTCACTCGTTATTACTTTATTTCACTGTAAATCAGTACTGCCGCTGACCATACTGTGATAATCGTTGCCAAATGAACACAGAAGATTGGTTGAATCACAAAGAACAGGGAAGTCACATCAGATGACACACATACTTACAGAAAAATTGATGTGGATTGCAAGTTGGTCTGATCTTTGAAAATCATATCACAGGATGGATTAGTGTTACCACACACAGAAAATTTCATGGAGGCGTAATCAGTACACAATCGGCAAACTGCAGGAGTGAAATGTAAGGCCATTGTGGAACTACCAAAACATGCAGGTCCTCAAATGGCCCCTTATGTCTCCAAAAGCAAGTCAGTCTCCATAGACCCACATGGTGAAACAGAAATGAATGTTTGCAGTTCCAAAAGCCAAGATGGGGTTGCCAAAATGCCAAACTCAAGGCTTCAACCCATCACACTCAACCACGTGACTGTTGACGATGTCACAGTAGCCACATTCTTTTATGTTTTATGGGGAAACACTGTGAAATAAAGAGTGAACACTAAATATTTTTAACTGGCTGAGATTAAATTCTCTCAAGTCTCTAGAGCCTTAGTCTTATCTTCAGGTGCGCCTCTGATTACATTTTTTTTGCACAGAATGATGCTTTTTGTAAGTGTCCAGTATGAATGTCCAGTCACAGTAGAGGGAATCATTACGACAAAGTCTGTTTCTGTGTTCATATTAACATGTGAATATTGTTTGAAGACTGAAAAACTGCGAATCTGCCTGTTAAGGCACCAAGATCGCCAACGTCCACCAACATAAAAGTGTAGACTTTCTACTATTGCCGTCCATTTCTGAATGCATGCTGTGCTGGAGCAGGGAATACTTTTCTGTGTCACATTAATGATCATTGGAAATGGATTTTAAATGAATAGGGATTTCAAATGCTGCAACAACTGTTTAATGTGCATAAATCATGCTTCCTAAAATGAAAGACCAAAATATGTGTTTTATTTGCATGATTCAGCTAATTGTTGAAGCTCTACAATACTTTGACCAACCGTGGAACCAGCAGCATTGTTTTTAACTGGGTAGTTGTGATTTTAATGATAAATTGAAACATACATTTTCAGTGAGCTGTATAAACATATTAAACATTATAATGAGGCCAGCGTCCCGCATACTTCAGCAGGTCCCATGATAAAAATTTTTTAAGACATTTATCTTCATAACCATAACCCATTTTTAGAAATTGACTTGAAGTTATTAAAATCTGGCACTAACACTAATGTGCATGTGTAGAGAGAAAATAATGCAACAATTAACCACAACTTATTCAGTGCACACTGATTTTGAGGCAAACACACATACACTGTTAAGTGGGTTTTGATGTGGTTATTGAGAATGTTTTTTGTTAATATTACTTTCAGGTACTCCTCTTCCCTTCATACTCATTGTTGGCCATAAGGTTTTTTGGAATGAATGATATCTTTAATGGCATGGCATAAAAACTGCATTTCTGATGTTGTAGCCACATGTGGGCTAATAATCTAATATTTATTGTGACACACTGGTTTTGCTGCAAGAGTACTATTTTCAGTAACAATGTTATTTGTGTAATAAAGTGTCTGCAAAGCATCATCGTGTCCTGGAGTCAGTTCTTTGGTTTTACATTGCCATAAAGGGCTTTTTTACATTTTAATAATAAATACAGTATTAACAAAAAGGACAAATGAGCTAAATAATATATAAGACATCAAGAAAGGAAACAAAGAGCAAAAACACTAGATGAATTTTTTTTTTTTTAAAGAACAAAATGGAAAGTAAGATAAGCCATTTAATTAAGAAACTACTGACAGAATCAAACAAGTTATCAACAGTGGAAACAAAAAATAGCAAAATAGTCAACAATATGAATAAAGAGCTGAATATAGTATATTAGGGTATGATAAATTAATTACACCTGGGTTCTTCTCAGGTGACTCACGTGTGCATTAACCTGCTGTTGTGATTAAAGCCGTCCAGTGAGTGACAACACTGCAGCTGCACATACCAACCAGAACAAACACACACACACACATTGTTTAAATCACCTCAACGCAGTTTACTGTTTAAGATGCATCTGTTCACAGCAGTATCAGTGACAGAATAATTTCTAGAGGTCAAAGTCTGTTTTAGATTTATTCATTCATTAACAAACATAGAAAATAATAAATCACCATACAATATGTAAAATGTGCTTCAGTTTCCCTCATTTGCCGTTGTAAATGTATGAGCACAGAGCATACAGGCCTCACATTGACATCACCAGTGGCTCAGGAGATTAGACGTGATAATCAGCCTTAAGTTGAGAATAGAAACAATAAGAAGTGGAGCAGTCTGAGACGAGCACACAGTGGTGACAGTGTGGAAAGGCAGCAGCTGTTCACACTGTCTGTCCGTCCGTCCTCTTCATCACACCGTAAAGGCTGAATGGCATCCTCAGGTCCACGCATTAAAAAGGTAAGTGTGATTTTTTATTTACATGTCATACTAATACCCCCCCTGCTGTGGCCAAAAATTGAAGGGCAGTTCAGATTCAGCAGGTGTTTTATCACAAACTAAATAAGTAATAGTCAAGATGTCATTTGACATTTTTAAATCACAACATATATGCCTATAAGCAGACCAGGAAAAAGATCTTCGTTCTTTAAATTCAACGTGTGCAGTTGTAAACTTCTACTATTTTATATTTTCTATATTTTCTATACTTCTATATTTTATATTTTCTATATTCTATATTCAATTTTATATTTTCTATGACAAACATAGATAGATAATCTATGTTTGTTCTAAAAGGTACATTTGTTTGAATGGCGTGGGCTGTTATTTTCCATTGCAACATTTTTCAGTTTATTGAGCTACACCCTGCACACGTTGATGAGGACGATGGTGTGTAAGGAATCCCAGCTGCTCAGACATCTGTCCACTACGTTGGCAGACACGGTGTCTAATGAACACGCCAACACAATCTCATTAGCTTAGAACAGAACAGTCACGTTTGAGGACAAATACAGATGATGCACTAAAATAACTGACCTCCCAAAAAAAGAAACTGGCAATGGAAACATAAAAAGAAAAATGTAACATTAGATGACAAAAGAATAGAACTCTGTTCCATTTTATCCCACAGTTAATGGTTGACAGTGAACACAACATGGGACCAGCATCTGGTGTCATGCATTCTTTAGTTTGACTTTTTTCAACATCTGTACAACAACACAACACTAGAATACAATTAAATGTAGTCTGTTCTTCAAACTTCCAACGAAATAAATAACTGTTTAAGGCAACAATGACTGTGATGCATTTAATTATTTGAGTTTTGTCCCTCCATTTACTGTTTGATCTTCCTTTTTGATCATTTGTGCGGCAGTAAATTATCTCCATATAAGATGCTTACATAATTCAAAGCTTTATAGCCAGTTATTTATTTGTACATTCTGTGGAAATGTCTATTAACCTTAGTCACACAAAATATTCCAGAAGCACAGAGCATGTAATGGAGGAGTCTTCTTCTTCTTCTTCTTCTCCTTTCGGCTGCTCCCCTCAGGGGTCGCCACAGCGAAACACCAATGATTCGCATGTTTGATCTGGCATAGGTTTTTTTTACGTCGGATGCCCTTCCTGACACAACCCTCACAACGAGGGACAAATTAGCAGATTTATGCAGATACTACCATGATAAATAATTTCATGTAATGGAGGAGTGATGTCTAATAAAACATCTACATTAGACTATAATCTCTCAAGGCAAGGACATGGCATTGACAATGATTTTGTAAATGGTTCTCAGAACAAATCTTGAGAACTCTGTATTCTTTGTGAGCATTGTAGAGGGTTGAATGTAAATAAATGCATTCATGGACGTTTAAAGCACATCTCAGATGTTAAGGACCTAGTCAATACAATTAACATCCTGCTGGAGTGAGGATAGTTTGGACCCTTCGTTTTTATGTTCTGGTGAATTGTTAACGGATCATTTTGTGCCTTTACTGCTGTTTATGAAGAAAACAAAAGCATCCAACTGTGAAAAAAATTACATTATTTATGTAAAGCAGTTTACACATACTCATGAAGAAGAAAAAAGACAACTATGTTTCTCGCATTATCCACGTCCAAGGACATATCCCACATCTTCATCTGTAAATACTGCAGCTGCGATAAGGCCTAAATCACATCATGCAAATGGAATAAGAAAAACAGAAGCAAACTTAGCAAACTGAACAAAATTAACAATATAAATTAAACAATGACAATGAAATTCATATGATTAACCCAATGGGGAATTGTTACTGTGGAAAAAACATTCACATGGTGTTACTCTACTAATCCATGATTTCCAAGTGGTTTTCATCCAAATTACTGGTTTTTAGGCAAAGTTGAAGATTATATTTTTATACTATATTCTAGGTGAATTTACTCAGTATATTTGGCACTTTTACATCAATCTCACAGCTTTTACCTTTCTACTGAACCCAGATTTATTGAAAATAGGTGTTGTCTTTGAAATATACTCCATTCATTTTGGGCATGTCATTTTTGCGTGGCAGGCTGAGACATGGGCTTAGGGCTGCAAAGGTTAAACTAGTTCAGTAAACACTAAGTCAATGAAATGAACAAGAACATCTATAAACCTAACAAAAATATCCTTTAAAATCTGCACTTAATCACATATACACCTATAAAGAAAATAAGGCCTTGATTTCCTGTGTCTTGTGTTGCAGTTAATGTGACCCCGAGGCGGTTTTAAGAATGAGTAAGAGACGGAGGAGGAGGAACAGCAAGAGGAGGAAGAGCTCCAGCAGCAGCAAACGTGAGCTACGGCTTTGTGGGGAGGAGCGTGGTTAATCTGTCGTTTAGCTGAGTCACATTTTCCCCCATACCTTTACTCTAATAAACTCCCCATGCCAGGGCATCTACAAGGCCCGGAAAAACCCTTACCAAGGCAATTTTAGAAAAGAAAGGCCTTAAAAAGTCTTACATTTGAATTTAATGTCAGTGTTTCTGAGCTTTAAAGCTACAAATGAACATGTTATATTGTTGGAAAATGTAGATTTGTTCATTTCAATGATTATTTTGTTCAGTTATTTTTGTCCATTTGGTTGATTATTTGGTTTGATTTTGTTTTCATCCATTTTTTTTTGTCAATCTGTGAATTACTCTGGTCATTTAATTTTTTTCCAGTGTTATTTTGATTGTAATTTTTCATTTTTGTTTGCTTCCTTGATCATATTTGTTTGTTTTTGGGGTAAATCTGTGACTCATTTTGTCATTTTTTTTGTTCATTTTGATGAACATTTTGCAGGATAAGTTTGTTTTGTGGTGTGGATTATTTTTAATTTTTTTTAAGTGTTTTTTTTTTCAATTATTGTTAATCATTAGTCACTTCTTTGATCTTTTTGGTGGATTTGTAGATTGTTTGGTTCCTCATCGTCATCATTTGTTCATTTTTGTGTATTTTCCTGATTATTTTGGTCTATTTTGTGTCAATTTCTGTGAATTTTCTTGATTTTTGATTCATTTTGTTTACATACTGTACAAAGTTTATGTGACAGAGTAAAAAAATGAAGATCTAAAGTGGTCGTAAACAAAGCCTCTGACCCATGTGAACCCACTGTGAGTCTGTTGCTGTGATTTTAATGTGATGTTGTTTGTGTTTTACTTTCAGAGAGCGTCTCCCAGTACCTGCTTCAAAAGCAGAACAAAAGTAACAGTGTCAGCTACAAGGACGAGATTGTTGAAAAGGGAGAAACGGACTCTTTGCGAAAGGAGAATGCTTTATCAGGATCCGAAGAGGATGAAAAATACAGCAATGCGCCGCCCAAAGAGAAACGATTTAAACAGGACTATCATGTCAATTTATTTCCAAACCAGAAAAACATTTATACCACAACGACACAGGACAAAGAAAAAGGTGTCAAGATAGTAACGTCAGTGTCTGTGGACGATATGGAAAATTCAGCCCCCGAGTTCATGTTTCAGCAATCACAGGAACCGTTATTTGCAAACTCAGCCAACCCTTCACCGCCAGTTACTAACATTATGAAGATCAACTGCTCAGGGTCCAATGTGAAACTTGAAATTCAAGAAATTCTGCAACGTAACACGTCTACAGTCAAGACCACGTTTGTCTTGTTTAATGAAAAGGGTGAAGGTGCAGAGACGATTTTTAAGTCAAAATGTGAGAGGACGTGCAGCCCAAACAACGACCAGCCATCGCAGCTCGGGACCGGACACTGCCACTGCAGCCCAAATTACAGATTCACATTCAGCAGCATGAGCGAACACCACATGGAGACTGAGGCTGATTCGCATTCTGTCAGTCCAAACACAACACGGGGCAATCCGAGTAACGGTCAACTGTGTGAAGATCCAAACCGAGACGTTGCGTTGTCTTCAACACCACAGTTAAACATCACACCTCATATAAAGAGAAAAAACTTTCACGCAAGCTTCAACAGCAATCTTTCCTGGGACATCCCACCTCCCCAAGAGTTTGCAGATGTTCAATGTATCCCATTAGGGGATCTCACACATGATCTCGCTTCTTGTAGAATTAGCGATTGTTGCTCCGAAGACAAACAGCAGATGAAATTTCACCAAACGCCCAACATGGCCTGTAACATCGGATCCCTGAGACCACAACTGACTCTTTCATTCGATCAGTTGTCCGAATCTGACAACTATGAGCCTACGTTCATGAGACCCTCTGTGTCAACAAACAGGTCCAGCTTCACCAAAGACTTCATCAACTGTCAGAGGAGACAATCCTGGATTAGAAACAACAGCATCTCCACGGTGGAACACAAGGCATGTGTTTTCCCAAAGAAAAGACGCCAAACATTTCCTGGGACGTCAGGGGGTTTAATGCAAGAAGACATGTTGCCTTATAGTGAATCCTTTTCCTCTTTGATCATGTGTTCACATTCCTTTCACACTGAAAAGCGACACCAGGGCGATGGCCAGTTTACTGAGATGGGGAATTCCTCACAAGGCAAGGGTGAAAAGGATGATCACATCTTCACTATTCGTAGAAAATATCGAAAACAAAGTAGCATCGGGTATCACTGTAAAGATCTCAGGAGGCAGGACTTTGAACGGTTTGTTTACAAGGACAAGGAAAGTCTTGACACTGATGACTGTGGCGATAAGGAGGATCAGGGGGAGATCGCAGACAGCGGCTTGGACCAAGACATCGGTGAAGTAGATTATCACAGTTCAGAGCCCCCTACAGATGAGCTCAGTCGAAGAGCCCTCGCTATAAAAGTCATCCCTCCATCCTGCTGCGGCTCAGAGGAACAGATGCTGCAGAGTCATTCTGGTTTATTTCAGAACAGTCGGACTGAAGATGTAACCCAAGAGGACTCAGAACTTCACACCTACGGTAATTCCTCAGTCCTGACAGTAAGCATTTGTGACCTGGAGCAAAGATCCCTACAGTTGGACTCCAGATTGTCAAAGGAAAATCAAACTCCTACCATGGATGATCCCTGCAAATTTGACCGTGATGTCCATTCATTAAACGCAAATGAAGAGAATCGTCCAAAGCTCATTGGGGGGAAATCAGGAGACTCCACGACCCTTTCATCACTGATGAGTGAAGAAACCGTTGATCCTCCAGAAATAAGCGGCTCTGAGGATAAAACAGGAGTCAAAGCATCCTGTGTTGTTGAATGTTCCACTGACACCAAACTCTGTGCAAAAGACCAGCTCTGTAAAAATGAAAAAACGGATAAACAGACTCTGTCCAGATGTAAGTCCTTTTACAAATGTAGAATACGATTGGGAAATCCTTTCAAATAAGTGTAACCAATTCAAAGTCCATGTCTCTGTCATTTCAGCTTTCTTTGAGGCCAGAGAGCTGCTAAAACCTGTGGGTCACAAAGACCCAGATAACAGTGCTTCTGATCACTGGGCCAAGAGGCGAAAGCTCTTCAAGGAAAGCAAACAGTGGAGCTCTGCAGGCGAAGGCTCATTAACCAGTGACATCACAGAGGAATCAGGTATGTATGGGCTGAGACTGAGTGACTATACACTAAAAAAGGTGGACATTGGTTTTCATGACCCTGCGTTTGCATACTTGGCATTTCAATGCTACAGCATGATGGTGTCATTGACCACTTAAAGGTTCTCTGTCTTGTCAACTGCCTGTAGCAAGAAAATTAGTAAATACTTGATAGTGGTTAGACTAAGTTGCTTTGGATTTACCAAGTTTATTGACTACTTTAATACAGTACCTCCGTCTAATTAATTTTGAAATAGGTGGAGTTATTACTTCAAAAGAAAAGACTTTGGAAAATCACTTAAAATTGTATTATTTAAGTGGCTACATTTTTCTTTGCAGATAAACTCTAGTGGACTGTGTTTCCATGTATTCTTAGGAAAGACAATAAGATTATATTTCTACCAAGCAGTTTAGATAGCTAATGTTTACATGCAGCCTTGCTATGTATAGTGGTAACTTTTCATCTCATTTAAACATCGAGTAAGACGTAAACTTTCTGTCTCATTATCATAGGAACACTTGAATAATCCACATCCATCCTTTTTACATAAACACCTACAGTATGTTGAAATCTGTCCACCTTCTGCAATTGTTTCCTGCACTATACAGAAAAGACTTAAAGGAAGATACATACTTTTACTACCTCTGGCCTGGATTTCTGCAACTCACTTTTAGCTGGAATTAGTCAGGCTCCAATTTCTAGGCTTCAGCTCATCCAAAATGCTGCTGCCAGATTTTTAACAGGCACAAAGAAGCAAGAGTACATCACCCCAGTTTTAGCCTCTCTTCATTGGCTTCCCATTCATTTTCAAGTCTGTTTTAAAATTCTTTTATTTGTTTTTAAGTCTTTGAATGGACACACCCCTTTTTTTTTGTCTGACCTGCTGCACCCATATACACCCTCTCGTTCCCTCAGGTCATCTGACCAGTTGTTTCTCGTCGTTCCAAAGCCACAGAGGAAACTTAGAGGGGATCGAGCATTCTCTGTTCTGACTCCTAAACTCTGGAACGAGTTCCCTATGCTCATCAGACAAGCTCCTTCAGTTGCTGTTTTTAAGTCTCGTTTAAAAACACATTTTTATTCACAGGCCTTTGAC
>JAQQAE010008573.1:0-15125 GCA_029823295.1 Pseudamia nigra | reverse complement strand
CGGGATAAATCTACAAATGGGATTATTTACACAATGCAATGGTTAAAGTGCAGAGAATAACAGGTTTATATTTAAAATTTTAAAATTGAGATTGCACAGCACAACGGGGGAGGAGCAGAGTGTCGTATAAATATGAATGAGTGTGTGTTTTTTTATGAGTGTGGAGTGTATAATGATCATATATCACTGTGTGGAGTTGTACAGTCTGACGGCTGTGGGGAGGAAAGACCTGCGGTAAACGCTCCTTCCTACACTGTGGATGTAACAGTCTGCAGCTGAAGGAGCTGATCAGGTGATGGTGATGCTGTAATAACCTCCATGTTGTGAAGATACTTACTACTTGAGTACCTCTATATAAGTCATTAGAATTCTAAGTAAACAGTACTTTTACTTGAGCACTGTTTCTGTTTGTTCTGCCCCCCACTGTCTGTTATTTTGATCTGAATTGAAAATCGTTCATTAACTAGAACCAACACTTGATTCACATCCCTGGAAATAAGTTGAACTTATTCTTATTGGTTATCATCAATCCTGGTTTTAATTTTTCTGAACAGAATTTCTTGGTGCAGCCAAGGCTTTTTGATAGTCCTGTTGGCTTCATTCAACAGCGACATCCAGCTGACACTAGGGCAGTTTGCAGCTGAGTGTGAAGCAACGGGAAAGAAGATCAACATCTCCAAATCTGAGGCCAAAGATAAGGGTGAAAGGTCAACGCTGGGTGAGGGATTAGGCTCTGCCCTTGGTGGAGGAGTTAGTGTCTTGGGCTCTTGTGCACAAGTGAGGGGAGGATGGAACATGAGATCGACAGGGGGATTGGTGCTGGGTCGGCAGCAGTGCAGGAGGAGGACAAGGGTAAGATCTAGTACGTTCATGAGCTCTGGGTGGTGACCAGTGGTGTGTAGGGTAAACACAAACAGTACTCAATAAAAGTATTGTTACTTCCTTATTATAGTGACTCAAGTAGAAATACTCATAAACATAAGTTCTGAAGTAAAAGAGTATCTTGTAAAGACTACTCAAGTTGTGAGTACCGTAACTTCATTACATGGAATTTATTACACCATTATATCTTGTGTTCAAACAAATATTTTGTTCATTTTTGTTAATTTTCTTGATTATTTTGTTGGTGATTATGTTCATTTTTAACTTACTTGATCATTTAATTATTATTATTATTATTTTACCAGTGCTGGTTCTCAATTTGTTCACATTTACTCATTCTATTGCATATTTAGTTTTTTGCTCAGTTTAGAGTGGTCATTTTGTTCATTTTTGTTAACTTGCTTGGTTATTTTGTTAATTTTGTGGGTTACTTTGTGGAATTTTTGTTTAATTTATTTATTATATTGTTCATTTGTATTCATTTACTTGATTTCTTCTTGGATTTCTGCTTATTTTGTTCTTTCTGCTTTTTTATTCATTTTGTTGCTTATTTTGTTGGTTTTGTTATTAGTTTTTGTACATTATTACTAATTTAGTTAATTCATTTTGATATTTTATCGATTATATACAGTAGTTAATTTTTTTGATCTTTTTTTTAATGATTTCAACATTTTTCTACTACTCATTGAGCAAATGTAACTGAGTAGAAGTACATTTTGTCATCACAAAATGTAACTAAGAGTAAAATGTATCCTGTAAAACAACTACTCTTAGAAGTACAGTTTTTGAAAAAACTACTCAACTACATGTAAATGAGTAAATGTACTTGAGTACTACCCACTTCTGGTAGTGACCAAAAAACGAGATTATGGATACAGGTGGTTGAAATAAGTTTCCTCTGCAGGGTGGCTTGGCGCTTCCATAGAGACAGGGTGACAACCAGAGTAAAACCACTGCTCCTCCACATCAAAAGGGCCAGTTGCCACCCGGACGCCTTTCTGGTGAGGTGCTGCAGGCATGTCCAACTGGGAGAAGGTCCCTTGCTGAAGGGACTATGTCTCCTGGCTGGGCTAGGAACCTTGAGGTTCCACCAGAGTGGCTGGAGAGCGGGAAGTCTGTGCTTCTCTGCCTATGCTGCTGCCTGATGGACCCAGGCCCAGAACGCAGAAAATGAGGTACTGATGGATCGATGGAAACTCAGAATCAACAGTGCCTTGTTTAAATACAGGCCATGGAGCAGGGTGGGATGCTGATTTCTCAGTTACACTACATTTCATTTGATTTGTCACCAGTTTATATCTACTCATTTTTCACTCTCAGCTCAACTCGTGATTAGTTATTAACTCTAATAAAAGAGGAGTATAGAGATTTTATGTTTGTTTTTTTCACAGCGGAGTTCTTAATTAATCTAAGTGCTGCTGCCTTTCTGACAGCAGGATATGAATCATAAACTAAAGTATGTGTCAGTGTGTTCAGCTTTAATTGTTACCAAATAGTCAGTAACACTTTAGAACTTTAACACTCTAACACAGGTCTATTTGTAAAGGTTATTTCCTCACAACTTTGCAGGTAAAATTTAAATTAAAGAGAAAACAAATTCAAATTTTAGAGAGTATTTGGCTTCTTCTTCTCCTTTCGGCTGCTCCCCTCAGGGGTCGCCACAGCGAAATACCAATGATTTGCATGTTTGATCTGGCATAGTTCATTCATTTTATTTTAGAGTACGTATTTGGCTTGTTAATGTTAAAAGCAGTTGTCATTTTGTCTCACTATATACTGTAATTCATTTGAAAAGGTTTGCTTTATTTAAACATTCAGACATTGTTCACTGATTGTTACGCACCAAAGGTTATTCCTATTTGTTGAACAGCTTGTTTGACATAAAACAGTTATAAAATGGATTTCATCTTCCTGGATGCATGTCCCAGTCCTAAACTCTGAATCATTTTTTTTTTAAATTTTGTGTATATTTCACTTTGCCCTTTCCAAGAACATTTCCAAAATAAACATTCACTTACGTCTTTCTCTATAAACTAATGGCATCTTCAAATAAACTGGTATGAGAATTGCAGTTCACTCTGCATTGACACCTAAGTCCATTTTATTTCAGATGGTTAAAGAATGACATTTAGCCAATGCTCCTATAGTCTGTGTCACTTAAAAAATATTTCCTATCCTTAAATGTGACACTGTCCAAACAAAAGTCTTGCTGTGAGATGTTATCCATGACCCAAGGTTGCAATGTCATCCAAAAAGACCTAGTTCAGATATCAGTTAGCCTAATTCCTCCATTTCAAAAATGTCATAATTGTCAAAATACTAGTATAATTATGGATTAAAGCAATCACTTGAATCATTTCATTTTGGAGTCAGAAGATCCAAAAATGAACAAAATCAGTGACAGAACACATGTAAACATTTGCAGTGCTTGTGACAGCTTTAGTTATTTTGCAGATTTTTGTCCCTTTCCTGTCATGTACAAAACATTCATCTTCAAATCTGTTGATTGTTCTTTTATGATTAACATAAACAGATGTCTGTCTTTAAAAGCTTTCTTGGAATTGGTGTAAAATATTGTCAATGTACAGTAAGAACTCATGAACAGTTGACTTTTTGGCAATATGTGGATAATATGGAGAAATCAGCAGTCTGCTATCATAGAACTGTACAGATGTGTGTCCGCCAAATTAGAACTGAATTAGGCAAAAAAGCCTTTCAGTCCTCAGCGCACTCCTCAATAATAACAACCTACAGTCTGACATTAAAATGATACAACTCATTATCTTGGGAGAGTTGAGGTCCATATTACAGGTTCAAGAGAAGCACTCTCTAGGACAATGTAGCTGTTTTTAAATATGTACTCGAATCATGCTATGGAACTGTTCATAGTTATTTAATACTGATCTTTTAATGTTTTATATATTTTATTCATGCTGTTTGTAGTGTGTGATGCTTGTCTTTTTTATTGTTGCAACCTTGTCTTTGCTGCACTCTTGACCAAGTCACACTTGAAAAGAGATGTTAATGTCAATGAGGATTTTTACCTGGTTAAATAAAGCAAAATGAAAATACATAAATAATGTGACTCAAAGCAAAGTGATGCTACTAATACAATAATCTCGACTCTGCAACAATGTAATACATAATATATGAGAGTAAAAAGGACTTGACTACTTTGACTTTTCATATTTTCATTAAATTTAATAATCCATTTGCTGTTAAGGTTTTGAATATTTTTTGAGTATAGTCACAGTGTATTATTAATTCTTAAGTATAGGATGGGTACACTTCATCCACTGCTGCTAACTGAATTGTGAATTCTTTCCTGAGGCCAAAGCAAAGTCCTGAAATGTTTTTCCAACCATGAGCCTTAAACCTGAAACATCATACTGTCACATATGATTAAAATTAAAAGCAAATCATTATAGGTGACAGACTGCAGCAAAGGAGGTATCGCATTTGACTTGAAAAATGACACTGAACCAACCAAGTACTTTGATTATGTGGAAGACAAGAATTCAAGTGAAACTGTCACATCTAACTTTCACTTAAGTAAAGCACCTGAAGAGTTCCTCCACGATTACAATTATATAAAAGCTGCACCGTCGCCATTTTCCACAGTTTAATGAGGCTGATTATTGTCTTAGTGTCAGTAAATGAACGGACTGATCATAAATCCACTGAGGTTGGACTGACCTGAGGACAACCACCATCCAGCCTCCTCCTCTCGCTCTCTCCCCTCCTTCCTCGCCATCTCCATCACGTTACCCCGCCCTCCTCCCACACCGTCTGCCCGGGCGGGTGCACGACTGGCTGCTGCTGCGGCGCCGAATCTCTCGCAGTCCCCGCCGGTCGCCCAGTGCACGCTGCACCGGCTGCTGCTGGCCGAAACATGGCGGCGGCCCCGGAGGAGGAGGTAGACCGCAGACCGATCCGGAGGGTCCGGTCCAAGAGTGAC
The DNA here is from genome assembly GCA_029823295.1 of Pseudamia nigra. Lineage (NCBI taxonomy): Eukaryota > Metazoa > Chordata > Actinopteri > Kurtiformes > Apogonidae > Pseudamia > Pseudamia nigra. The sequence continues at coordinate 10,285 of JAQQAE010008573.1, read as the reverse complement.
ACGCCTTACATCAACGAGGCGCGGATCTCCCTTCACCTGGAGACAGGTAGGCATCTGCTTCTGCTTCATGTCTGCAGCATTCACAAGCTCCACAGGGGCACAGAGGGGGAAACGCTTTCTCGCTGTGAGGGAAATTGCTTAATTGTTAAGTTACATACATTAGCATGACTTTGGGCTTTCATTGTGCAGCTCTGGTGGTACCCATGGTGCCCTGCTCCACCTCGGTGGATGGTAACCACACAGTGACTCATGCAATGGGGTTTGATTCAGGCTGCTTTGTAATCCGGCTATTCTTGTGGTATGCGGTGTGGAAAACCTAATTATCACCACAGGGCGATTGATTGCTCTCATCAGACTCCGCCTTTATTGTCGGCGACTGTGACACGTATGAACTTCATTTGGGCTACTTATTTAAAATTCGGTTATTATTGCATATGGAGAAGGAATAGATGGATGCTCCGGCATGTGAAAACCTCGCCTAATGTGGTGCTTGAGCGGGTTTGTCAAGTTATTGTTTCCTTTGTTGCTATGGTCACGATGGTACGCTGGTAAGAAAGCTGGATTATGGGCGTTAAGGTGCGTGTTTATACCAGGATATCTCAATTTAGTTGTCTTTTTATTTGAGAATGAGTACTTTCTCAGGTAAAATGCTCCATTCGTCCCCGCGGGAGGCTGCTGGTTTAGTATCACATCAGTGCGGAGCTGTCCACTGCCCCGCGGTGCTGGAAATGCCACCAAGCAGAGAAGGCGAACGCAGCCCCAAGGACCTGCACGGAATTGACGTTTCTCCACTGATGATCCACATTACGCTAAGGGGGCTTTTGTTTTGTTTTTTCTTTCATTATCACGGAGCTTCTACATCTACATTGCGTCAGTTCGACCCTCCCCCTAAATTGCCTGTTGTGACAAATGCGACTCACATGGTGTGTGTAACCTGGTAGTTGAGGAGAGACTCAAGCATGTATTTTTTCCATTTCGGCCCAATGACAACTCTAGAAAATTCCCCAGCCAGACGGCTGGTCGGCTGTTTGCTATGCTCCGTTAAGTATGGATGTTAAAATGCATTAGTCAGCAAATTCAAAGCTAGACAGTGTCAAGGATTTTCATTCATTCATTCATTAACTCATTCAGTCAGTCATGATTCAGTCTTGGAATAGATTAACAGCCTCCTCATACAGCCCATATTCATATACAATAAACACATCTGCTGAATGTGCACATACGTACATGTATCTCTGATTCCAAAAAATGTAAGCTACTGTGTAAAATGTAAATAAAAACAGACTGTGATGATTTGCAAAACACTTGGACCCCATATTTATAGATTTGTATTTACTGTATTTATTGATTTTAAATTACATGCTCTTTTAAATTTGATGCCAGGACTGCAAACAATTTCAGGAACTGAGGAGACCAGTCAGTGTAATTTTCCCATTCTTGTTCCATGTAGGATTTTAGCTGCCCAACAGTTTTGTGTTGCCTTTGTTGTATTTTATGTTTATTGGTGCACCAAATATTTTCAGGAGGCGACAAGTCAGGAATGCAGGCAGGTCAGTTTAGTACCTGGACTCTTTTAGGAGCCATGCTGTTGAAATATGTGCAGAATGTGGTTTGGCAAAATACATTGCCCCAAAACCTGTATATATTGTAGTATTTTTTAATTTCAATTTATTGAAGGACAGTGTATGCTTACATAAATCATTCATAGCAATAAAAAGATGCACATACCAGATTTAGCAAAAAGCTAATTTCCATCTGTAGTCCATTCAGCATTACTGTTGCCTTCACAAATATGCAAGTTACCCATGCTATGTGCATTAATGCACCTCCATACCATCACAGACCCTAGCTTATGAACTGAACACTGATAACAAGTCAGATGGTCCTTCTTCTCTTCAGCCAGGATGACACAGTGTCCATGGTTTCCAAAAGAATTTCAAATTTTGGCTCATCAGTCCTAGAGACTGTTTTCCCCTTTACCTCAGTCCATTTTAAATGAGCTTGGTTCTGGGGCAGCAGCAGCATTTCTAGATCTGGTTAATACAGGGTTTCTTCTTTATATAATAGAGTTTCAACTGTCATTTGTGGACAAATCAAGCTGTGAGCACAGACCATGGTTATTGAAAGAGTTCCTGAGCCCATTCAGTGGCATCGACTACAGTCATGTCTGTTTTTAATGCTGTGTCATCTGATGGCAGAAGATCATGCTCATCCAGTGTTGGTGTTCAGCCTTGATCCTTGTATATGGAGATTCCTTCAGATTGTCTGAAATTTTTAACACCATTATGAACTGCAGAAAATGACACTAACAAATTCACAGAAATTTTACACTGAGAAACATTATTCCAAGCATGTTGCAAATACAGGTTTTCACAGGAGCGTTTTGTTGAACCTTCACTTTAGAAAGTTCTTCTCTGGGTTGCTCTTTTTATACCCAGTCATGCTATGAACCTGTAGCCCATTATCCTAGTTAACTGCGAGATTTTCCACCAGATGTGTTTATTAAGAATTTTGCAGTCTTTACTTTTTTTGCCGTGTGCTCATTTTTTGTTTTTGCTGTCATCAAATTCATCAAATTCAAAATGGGCATATTACCAATAAATAAATATGAGATTGTAGTGCTTTTATTTACATTTTACACCTGAGCTCATATTAGTCATTCTTAAACTTTCTGATGCCGAATTTCCACTTACACATCAAAGTTTTAGTCAGTTCCTCAGCGTTCAGTGCACTCCACAGTTTCATGATGTAAAAAATACCACAGTATACATCACTTCGTTCCAACTGTTTCCTGTTTTACTACACTGACATGTTTCCACTGAAATCGGATTTACAATTCAATACAGGTTAGTTATCAAAATAACAGAAAAACTGTGCATGCATGCTGTAATAATGATGACATTTTCTTCTTACTGAAAATTGATTTTGAATGACAAAACATTTTTCAACACAGTATCAAAGTAATTCAATCATGGCCATAAATGTTTGCGATATGAACATACAAGACAAGACTATAACAATGACTATTCAACCCTCAGGACCGCCTGAGGCTCTTTTAGGACTTTTTAGTTGTAGTTTTTGCTCTTATTATGGCAGTTATTGTGTTAATATGATGTCATCTGACAAAGATGCTTTTAATTGATTTTTTTCAATTAATTTTTTATTTCAGCATCAAAATGGAATTTTTCACTCTTTAGAAAAAAAAACTCCCATTCATCCTCCTGGGGCTCTTTAAGGTCCCATTTACATTAAAACCACTTACTGTATTTTCATTCTGCTGCCATTGCAATACAGAAATGTGAAATCCTGTTAATTCCTCTATAACCCTTTCATTCAGAGGGCTAAAAATATGCATTTTCCCATGCTTGCAGAGAGGCATTGTGGGAGATAATTACCTGTTTTGAACTGATATAATGGTGACTGTACACCAGTGGAGTAAACTATTTCAAGTAAAACTATCTTGGGTGTGTTCTATGCATGCCAGAGTCTAGTAAGTATGTATAGTGAGACATTAGTGTCTGTGTGTGTGTAAGTGTAGACAAAACACTGGCATCTAAAGGGTTAAAATTATGGAAACTAATTAATATTTGCATTATATGATCGGGACTGGAGTTAATGACCAAAAAACAAAAAAGTAGTATTTATTTATTTATTTATTTATTTATGTTTAACATTTTAGATATGAACCAGTGACCTGAAGGAGGGCCTGACAGTTAAGTGTCAAAATAAGATGCTGTGTGTGTAACATAAACTGCATGTTGTGTATTCATGCTGGCTAGTTCATAATTCAGTTTACAAGCATGTAAACAAATATGTGAATATTTATGTACTGTATATGAACCACGAATCCTGATGAGTGATGGTAGAATTAAGAGATTAGTTTGTTTACAATCTTGCTGCCTCAAGCAGAGGTGATGAATAGATGTGGAAAAACAGCTTTACGTAGATCTTAATGAGATCAGGAATTACTCACATGCTCGCTCTGTAATATGCCTCTTCTCTCAGCCTGCACAGACCTTTATGACTCATTCAGACCCACCTACTCATAATGTCTCTTAGCTGCCCTTTCTCTGGCCCTTAACCGTTTTACTCTCCATTTTGTTTTCTACTAAATGCAGCAGCACCCTCTTTGACAGATTATCTGAGGCTCCCAGTCTGAGCAACACTTTTGCTGTCTGGGAGCTTGGTGTCGGGCTTTCTGTCAGGCATGGTTTGAATCTGAAGGAGGGGGGTCGACTGGTGTTGCTGCAAACATTGTTGCTCCTTTTGGCTAATAGCTGGAAACAGAGTGGGTAGCTGGCATGGCATCACTGACAAACTGCTGCCAGCTATGTTTCCCTTCAACCATGAATTTCTCCTGTTTTGCACCTTTTCGCCGCCAAACTGCTGTGGTCTAATCTAATTTTTTCTGTCACCATCTGCCCGCCAACTCCTTTGATTCGCTTTTACTGTATGATTGTGTTTTTAGCTTTTGCATAAATCCAGCCCACTCCTTTCTTTGATGTGTGTCACAGCTCATATGTCATAAGTACTCATGCCATCTTCAGTGTTTATGTGACACTGGCATTAATATGCATGTTTGCCTGGTGTCCATTAGAGTGGGAGTGTGTGTATACTGTTTTAGTAAACAAGAATTTATCATCTTGTTCTTGCAAGACAGAGTTGTTGCTCTCTTGAGCCTATGGGTGGCAATCTGTCAAAAAGAGCATATCACAGTGGTTTTGGTCACAGGCAATAATTATGCATGGTTTGAAATGCATATTTCTACAAGAACACTTTGTATAAGTTGCTTATTTGCATACAGTACATACTTTTAAATTAAAATACATAATAAGGTCAATGTTTATGTAGAATTTTTAAATAAATGTGTTGACAACAAAGCATAAACAAGGCTCGGTATAGCAATATGATATAGAAAAGCACAACCAGTCGACCAAACAACAGCATTATGTGCAGCAATAGGGCAATTAAAAAAGTGTGAAAATACAAAAATAAGAAAGTAGAGGAAAGAAAGGGGATGGAGGGAGAGTAAAGAAAAGGAAAAGATGAACAGAGGGAGATAAAAGAAGGTAAGAAAAAAAGAAATAAAAAAGAATGCAAAATAAAAGGAGACAAAATCACATTTCAGTAAAAGCAATACAAGAGTGAAAAAGGGTAAAAGCAGTCAAAAACAGGAAGAATAAATAAAATGACATTAAAGCCAGTCTATAAAAATGAGTTTTAATAAGAGATTTAAATGTCACATCAACCCAGGATATAACATTAATATATTTCTTTCATTTGTGCATAATCACTTCAACATGAGAATCATTAGTCCTCTATTTTGCTCTACTATGCATCTACTGTAGCTCTTTAATAGATTTCTCCTTGTCCTTTATGGTGTATAGCGCCTAGCATTTACTGTATGTGAATTACTGCCACCTATTACATTTGAGTGTAGACTCCAATTATTGGCTCTGATGGCCTTTTATTTTCATATTTTAGCGGCTATTGCAAAGAACAGTGATTGAGTTGTCTACAACCTCCAATTTCATTACTAGATACAACAAATATGACACACTAAGCCATTCATTTCAAAAGCTACATTTTTGTTGACATTTTGTTTATGTACCGCTGTGTTTCTTTCCCCGAGGTAATTTAATTCTGACTAGACCTTTATTAAAAGCATTGTTTGAATACTAGAAGCACACCAAATGACAGACCCACCAGTGGATCCTCAACCCATTCTCTCCTGTTTCATACAAATACAAGTGGTCCCTCACCATGCAGTATAGACACCTTTTCCATTTGTCACATGCAGTTAATAGGATGTGCAACAGTTCTGTTTTCAGTTTAGCTATAAAAATACTGGCTTATAATTATGGGACAAGGGACAGACAAAACCCACAGAAAACTGAAAGCCATTGCAGTTTCAAAATGCCCTGCGTGTTGTATTAACGAAATAGAATAAGAGTTTATATATCATGTGCTTTGAACATGAAATATCCGTGGTATTTGTATACAAATCTGTGAGAATAAGCTTTGATTCTCCACAGTGAAGAAAACTTACAAAACCAAACATTACAAAAGTTTCCAAATTGCAAACAGATACTGTATTTGATTTATCCTATTCATTTTTTAGACAGATCAGTTTCATAGTCTGGGGCTTGCAGTTCCTTCTGCTCCTTTATGTCGAGTCAGCCCACAGTCCATCCTGGCTCAGCTCAGCTCCAGCGATGGAAATCCAGGTCATGTCAGCTGGAGCTTAGGCTTCCACACAAAGACCAAGACGCAGACATTACTACGCCTTCTTTCAAACACAGAGAGCACTGATACAGACCTGAATGAAAGGCCAATACACAGAGGGCCTAAGCAAGAGGAGGTGGAGGATGAGGCTTTAAATTTATCTACATAAAGACTTGGATGTTGAGAAAGAAGCAGTGCTGGCAGTTTTCCATAGAGTATAGTGTGATCTGTGTGTGCTAAAACCACGTCCCTCTGCATGAGAAATACTCTTTGTCTATCACATTCTCTCATGCACATACAGTACTCAGACCTGCTACATATTTGCATACATTACATCAGCCAGGCCTTGAGCAGAGTCCCAGAACTACAAGGACAGAATACAAAAAGCTCACGGAGGGCGTGGAAAAGCTTTAAATGCAGAGGGGTGTACTTCCACTACTGTGCCACCTCCTACAAACACAAAAAACCCTCACTCTTCCTTTCCTCCTTTGGCACGTGGATATATCCATTCAGCTCAGACAAGCTGGGTATTGTGCTGAGAGAGAAAACCTGAGTTACTCTCACACAGTGGGGAAGCATGGGAGAATGTAGAATTGAAGCAGAAAGGAAAGTTATGCCTCAAAAAGCTAAGTCTTCCATTATATGCACAAACCACTCATTTCATGCAGATACCAGGGGTAGCTCACTGTGCAACATAGAGACCCTTTTCATTTTCTATATGTACAACCAGGAACACATGCTTCAGATGTGAATGATAATGCTACAGAGACATGTTCCAGTTAAGACATAAAACTATTTAGGTTAGGATACGTCTCCTCAGTGGAAGTGGTAAGTTTTGTTGTCCCGCTGTAACCATCGCAGCCACCCTCTCCTATAGGCATTTGCTCTGCCTAACCACCAGGGTCTTAAAATGTCTGATATGGTTAATTAACTGCATGGGAAAAGTTAAAGAGGTGTCTACATTTCACATGACTTGATGTAAAATACTCAAAGTATTTGCACATAATGGGGTGAGAATGGGTTCCTGTGCAGTAGTGGACAAAATACTCAGATGTTTACTTGTCTTATATTAATGACAAAAACTTGTTTATTTAAATTTAGTGAATAAAATGTTATTTGTTCCATAGTAAAAAAAAAAACTACAGATTTCTCAGAATTTCAACACTGTTGGAACATTGTTGTCACATAATCACACAAGTTCACAACCAATCGCACATTAGATTACATTATAACTTTTTAAGCTGGCCTCTTTTTTGGTCTCTTTTTTAGCATTTTGATATTTGATGTTGGTGTTGGAGTTACCATATGTATATAATGCGTGAAGATATGATGTAAATTTCTGACAGAGTGTCTCCTGTATTTGATTTGCAGTTTAACTTTATTTTTATGTGATTGGTCCAGTGTTTTATGTGGTTTGTTGCTGAGCTTTGTGTCGTGGAGCAGTACCCAGAGCTCCGGGTCCCCCAATTAGATAGATAGATATCAGAACTCATTAGTACATGTGATGCACACAGTACACAGTGCATGTGGGTTCGTGGCCTTAATACCCCGGCAGTAGGCAGTGTGCTATGTGCATGTGATTGAGGAGTAACATAGATATTCTCAAGTACATTTGCATGAAATCTGGTTGTTTTAGTGAAAGTTATGCTAAAATATATTATGCCCAACTATCTTTAAAATCCCTGTTAATGGCCAGCCTTGAATTTTGTAAATTTCGGGTCTAAGGTCAAAGTCAAGTTCATTTATATAGTACATTTACAACAACTCATGCTGCATTAAGTGCTTTACAAGTTAAAATGCAAGTGAACAATAGATAAAATAAATAATGCAATTATAAACCAGGTTTATTCTTGTTTATTCACATAAATTCCCATGGAAAGTTTCCAACTTTGAAAATTCCTGGTGTTTTGTAGCCCTATTTGCAAATCATCACATCCTGTTTCTATTTATATTTTACACAGCAACTGAACTTTTTTGGAAACAAGGTTATAAGCGACTCTTTTTTTCATGTTCTTAAACCACTACTAAACAAACCACACATGATTTATAATATGTTTTGTCTTTTTGTCACTTATGTTTACTTTAAGGTACATGATCACAGTACTTTATAGATTAGTCCTTTCCTTTTATGGACAAAATATGTAGTTTCTACACAATATACTGTATGGCAAAATAATTGTAGTTATGTTTGTACTAATTACAAATACTACCACTAAACCAGCGGAAATGAATTACAGACAGTTCACTTATCCTCAGTGTTGTATATTTATTCAGTTTTGATTCATCTCTTGCTTTTCTGCTTTAACATGCTGTGTGCTATTGCCGTTTCACAACCCAAAAGATGAGATTTATTTACCTCATTACTTCAATATGTTAATTATAGGTTTACAAATGCAGTGTTGGTGTAATATAGTTGCTATTTGTGCAGGTGTGTCGTGCATTCATTAGTGTCGTTTCTGGCTGTAATCACTCTTCAGTTCCCTGCTGTTTTCTATTGCTCCTTGTTCTGCCGCATGTCTGTGAGCGTCTCTTTGATATTTGTCCCCCTGTGGTTATTTTGAGTGTGCCCTCTTGTGGTTCAGCTGTGGGGGTTTGCTTCTTTAGAAAAATAGACACGCCAGCCTCAAAATGCATCTGGAAATTGAAGGCACGCTGACAGGAGCTGGTGTTTTACTGTTTCTGGGTGGATTTGAATGCACTGGTGAAGGCCACCCATCCAAACAGATGAGCAGCATCCAGGAGAGACAGAGAGAAGACAGTGGTGACTCATATCCCTGTGATATGCCAAGTCTCGCATTCACACATTTACAGTGATGTGTACACTCACAAACACACATACACACCCACGGACCTACACCCACACCCACACACACACACACACTAGCTCCTACAGGCTCTGCTGTTCTGTCACTTTGAATTAATGTTGCACACAGTGGGTCCAGTCAGGAAGGAGGAGGGGGCTGTTTGAAACACTGAATGGCAGCAAGAGAAAAAGAGATGAAGACACTGCAGTAAGAAGAGACACACTGAACTTTGCATTGCCTTTGAACTCATAGACTCTCTTTGTCGTGCTTCATCACGTCACACTTTATTAAGCTGTGTTTTGGTGCCGTATTAATGCCAACTACATAACATATTTTTAGACAGATTGAGAGAAAAATAAGAAACCAATCAGATTTACAGTAGTAGATTGTGTAGAACTACAGTACATGGGCTCAAGATTAAACCTGCCTGAAACCCTGGCATTTATCAATGTAAGTACTGTTCTACTTGACAAAGCCTGGTTGCAGCTGATACCAAGATCCAGTGTGAGTCCTTAGGCAAGACCCTACCTCGTACAATGATGAGAGAGAAACAAATGAATGACATGCCGGCTCAGATGTCGCCCAGCCAAACAAGGTCTGCGTCAGGTGCTGGGGAACCAGAGCACCTCGATGAAAAATGGCTTACTGGAACACGACGGAAATGGGCGAGATGCAAGAACGTGACCCTGTTGGAATGCTACTACTCCAGTAACCCTAGTCAGAGGGGTTACATGCAAAGAATGTGGGACAAATGGTTACTTCGAAACATTCAACACTAATGGCAAAACATAGTAGCTCAGTGTTCCAGCATCCACAAACGGCAGCTGTTATCACAACTTGAGATTGATGAGGTGCAACACAGATGCTATGGCAAGTGGGAGCCAGGACACCAGGTCAGAGGGGAATTAACAATAAGTCCCCGTCCAGAGATTGGGTACGAAGCCCTAACAAGTACAACCGTGCCGAACCAAATACAGTAATCTGTAAAATGAACAAAAATTAGGAAAAATTAGCAGAGTTGAGCAAAATAATTAAAGAAAGAAAAATCAACAAAATGATACAAATGAATAAGGTAATGAACAAAAAAAATGAAATAATAAATTGGTATTAATATGTTGCCAGCTAAAACAAACATCATATGTCATATGGTAGGTAAAGGGTTTGAATGTTTTCTATGGTTCTAGACCAGGGGTGGGCAACGAGGGCCGGAGTCCTGCTTGTTTTCCAACTGTCTCTTCCCTACCCATTGTCTCTGC
>JAQQAE010008572.1:0-15128 GCA_029823295.1 Pseudamia nigra | reverse complement strand
TAAATGTAAAAGTATAAGTCTTTACACATTTTGAGACAAATGACATTAGTTACTGATGAAAACAATGAACCAAGTGTGAAAAAGCAAAACAGAACATTACAGAGGTTCTGTTATGTTCTACAAACAGGTGTTATTTCCTTTAGTTATACAAGTTTAAATTAGAAAAAAATATACATTTTAATGTAAAATAAGTAATTTTACTTGAGTGTCTATTTCACCTTCTATCATGAGTTTTTTTGCTCCCACAAAATGAAAAACGAATGGGCATTAATTGTGATTAATTGAAATGAATCCACGTGAACCTGTGATTAATCAGATTAAAAATTTTAATCGTTTGACAGCCCTATAAATAACACATGACAGACACGTGTTGTATCAGTGCTTCAGTTAGTGGGATTTACCTGTAGCTCTGAACGGATGCCTGCTGTTTGGTTGGTTTCAGAGCTCCTGAGGTGCTGAAGGACTTGGCTCCAGGTTCTCAGCCTCCATTTCTCATCTACAACAATGAGGTCAAAACGGACACAAACAAGATCGAGGAGTTTTTAGAGGCAACTTTAGCCCCACCAGAGTAAGTGAAAAGCATCGTGGGGTCACTGTTTATTACCTGCACCAGATCTTCTAGTAATATGTGCTGCTTTTTCCTGTGTTTTCCAAACGGCAGATACCCAAAACTGTGCTGCCGTTACAAAGAGTCCTACACAGCTGGAGACAACATCTTCCTTAAATTCTCAGCATATATAAAGAATCCCAATCCGGGATTAAATGAAAGTGAGTGTATTAAATGAGGATGCATTTGGAAAAACACAGAAGTATGTACAAAAATGGAACATCATGGAAAAGTTCAATATTATCTGAAAAGTCTCAAGGACTTTGAAAGTGTCTTTGAAGTGCAGTTGCCAAAACCATCAACGTATCTGAGCTGCTGTACACTGTCAGTTTGTGAGTCTGGTAATTCTACCAAGCGTCTCCTGTGCAGCAGGGGGAGCTCTTGGCCTTCCTGTCCTGGGACGGTCCTCATGAGACACAGTTTCATCATAGTGTTTGATGGTTTTGATGATGACATTTGGCAGCACATTTAAATCTCAAACCTACCGACTTTTGGGCCGGGGCACCACAGCTTCAAACAACAAAATCTGCAAATGCTCGAATGTGGCTGATCAAACTGATTTAAAATTCCCACATATCTCCAGTCTGTCGAGTTTCAGATTAGTGGCACTACTGCTGATCAAGAAAAACCACAACATTTTTAAAATGGTCAGATGTGTTTACATGAAACCTGCCGTGGTTATTGAAGACTGAGATCTCCATCCTGTCTCCTTTTTGCTGTTGGTTTTTGATAAGCTACTTCTAAGAAAACTCAAAGGTCTGAACTAAATTGTATTTGTACAGTGGTCATAAGCTAAAATGATGTCTAGGCACTATGATGATGGAACAGATGAATTCCATCTTGTCAGCATTTGAAACAAATGGAGGGTGATGGTGTTTGGCTTTTGACAAGAAAAGACACGACATGGTAGTGCAGTGGTTAACATCAGTGTCTCACAGTAAGAAGGTTCTGGGTCCAAACCCACTGCCAGTGGGCGGGGCTGTTCTGAGTGGAGTCCATGTGCTTGTTCTCCCCGTGTCCCACAACCAAAAACATGCATTAGGGGTTATTGTCCATAGACATGAGTGTGAATGGGTGTCTGTGTCCTGAGTCTTGTCTTGTCAGAAGGAATTCTATCACCTATTCCAGAGTCAGTAGCTCCACCTGGTGGTCAGAATGGAAATGTTCAACTAGTCAATAAGCATGGCAGGCTTCAAGTATATCAGATCAGACATTTTTGAGTTTCTTGAAACAAGCAGATCAAAAACCAGTTGCATGCCCTCTACCTCAACGTGACAGAATGGAGATGTCTAAGTCATCAATAACCATGACAAGTTTCATGCAAAGTGTCCAAGGCGTGTGGTTTTTCTTCCGTCAACTGGACTGGAAATATGGTTGAAGACGTTTTGCTACCTATCCAGGGAGCTTCTTTAGTTCTAAAAACTCATGCAGGCAACCAGAATTTATACTCTGTGGTTCAGGATGCACCCTAAGAGGTGTTAGTTTCACCTAGGCCAGGGTCGTTACAGAGTCTCTGCTTTGTTCAGACACAGAGAACCTAACGACTCTGTAACGACCTTGGCCTATGACCTGGATGACTAAGAATCTTCACAGACTTCATGTAAAGTGGTTTGATCATTTTGACCATATGACGAACTGGTCATTCAGCCAGGGTGAACCCCGCTGTCACCCTTAAGTTAGCTGGGATAGGCTCCAGGATTAAGGGATAGAAAATGAAAAAAGGAGAAAAGACACAAACACACTTCTGCTTTTCAGTGTCAGCTTTTTTTCAGCAGGTACCTTGTAATAGTGGCCGAAGGAACAACCTCATGTTATAAAGTACCAATACTTTTACTTAATTACTGTTCGTTCTGCTCACCACTGTTTATTTGTAGTAAATTTAATATGCATTACACAATGGTGCAGTGGGTAGCACTTGTGCCTCACAGCAAGAAGGTCCTGGGTTTGATTCCAATGCCTTCTGGCAGGGTCTTTCTGTGTGGAGTTTGCAGATTCTCTTCGGGTACTCCGACTTCCTCCCAAGACCAAAAACTAGGACTAGGTTAGTTGGTCACTGTAAATTGCCCCCAGGTATGAATGTGAGCTTGAGTGGTTGTTTGTCTCTATATGTACCTCCAGCCCAGGTCATCATTGTAAAAGAGAAATGGTTCTCAACTGACTTACCTGGTTAAAAAAAAGTACAGTTTGACTTTTGGCTTAAATTGCAATGTAATTAACTTTTCCATGATATTCTAATTCCTGAGATGTACAAGTACTAGGGGTGTAACAGTACATGTACTTGGATTCGGATTTTTGGTACAGTACAGAAGTGCATCGAGTTTCCACATGGAACATATCGAGTGAGGGACAGGAAGTGTAACTGCTTCACGCCACACATATCTACTCCTTCAACAAATACAGTGCAGTACAGCCTCTGGCTAGCGGCTGTCATGGGTAGCGATAATGCCAAGGAGAAGTCATAGCTTGAAGACCAGGGGCTTGGGACTTTTGGCCTGAGCTGCGCCGGTTTCCCCACTCCCCCACTGGTCTGCACTCATATTGGCTCAGCTTCAAATGCACTGAGGTCAGAGGAGACTACCTTACAATACCAGACATACAACTGTGCAGACTTGTAGCTTTTGTTTGAGTCGTTTTCGGTCACATGCCCATTTTACTGGATTTCTTCATTATGTGAGGTGGCCAGTTTAAGTTTATTTGTGCTTCCTGTATGCGGAGGCAGCTGAAGAAGAGGTTTATATTTGTCATGTCTGCATACTCATTTCTGTATGTGAGCAACTGTTGCACTCTCTCCTGTTTGGGAACATTTTGGCTTCCTGATGAAACACAGACAAGAGGATTAGACAGAAGCACTGTTCAGCAGAGACCAGGTATGCTTTTAGTGGTCTGCCCAACTTGTTAACCCATTTGAGATGGCACTAAACAAACATGAATATCACAGCAGCACGAGAAACAAACTACCACAGTGCAAACACAGCTTCCAGTGGCATTTAAACAACCTCTTCCAGGCTCTTCAGATTGAGCCAAAGAAAAAACTCCTTTATTGTTCATTCCCTAAAAAGAAGACAAACTATTGATGTTGCACTTTTCTAAAAAAGAAAAGATCCAAACTAGTGCAGTTTTTTGTTTTCTAATAATTGTCATTAAATCTATCCATCCATCATCTTCCACTTTTCCTGGGCAAGGGACAGCAGCCTAGACTGCCCTCTCCTCCGACTCTCCTGGGTGATCCCCGGGGCGTTCCAAGGCCAGCTGAGGGACACAGTCCCTCCAGCATGTCCTGGGTCTACCCCAGGGCCTCCTCCCAGTTGGACCTAGTTTTGGCAACCAGGGATTGGACCACCCAGGCCCCTGCCTTCAGATGCCACTAAAACCACAGAGCATCGGACCCTTCAACCCTTCCTGCAGGTGGTGGGTCCACAGGAAGTCATAGTCATAAGGGTCTTCTGAATTGCTCTTAGTCTGACCTGTCACCTAGGACCAATTTGCCTTGGGAGACCCTACCAGGGGTGAATTGCCCCTGACAACATCGCTGCCAGGATCACTCAGGCACACAAACTCCTCCATCACAATAAGGTGGTGATTCAAGGGGGCTCATTAAATCTGTTTACATTAAAGATGAACATCTGAGCAGTTTTGTGTTTTGCACTAAGTTCTGCTACTTAACTGAAAATGAGCCAAACCGTAACTTTAAAACCAAGGGACGTAGCAAACCGTGGTTCTTGGAGTGCTGTTACACCCCTAACCAGTATGGAGTCATGTGCTGTAAAGGGTAACCAAGCCTGTGACACTTGGTCTTCTAGTGCTCATGAAGAGTTTTCTGAAAACCCTGGTCAAGCTGGACACGTACCTGAGAACACCTCTCCCTCATGAGCTGGACGAAGACCCAGACATGACAGAGTCCAAACGTCAGTACCTGGATGGAGACAGTCTCACCTTGGCAGACTGCAGCCTGCTTCCTAAACTCAACATTGTCAAGGTGAGAGAAGTTTGTCACTGCCTTGTTCATCTACACTGGCTGAATGTTTACATTGGAAACTTTTTAAATTTTATCTCTGGAAACTTTAAACACCAAACACTTAATTTTTGATTTCTAATTAATTGTTAATGTTAATGTGTATCTTTCTGTGTAGGCTTATAACAGGAACAACAAATGAATAAAATAATCAAGAAAATAAAGAGAAATGAACAATATATTCAGGAAAATAAACAAAAATGAATAAAATATTCAATACAATAAACAAAAATGAACAAAATATTCAATAAAATAAACAAAAATGACAAGAAATACACAAACTAAGCAGAAATGAAACAAACTGAGCAAACAAATGAACAAAAATTTGCCAAATTATCAAGGAAATAAATAAAAATTAGCAGAAAAATGAACTAAATTTTAAAAAGCACCAGAATAATCAACAATAAAAATTATCTACAAAATAAACAACACTGTCAAGAAAATGCACAACATAATCCAAAAATAATGAGAAAATGAATAAAATTATATAACGTTACACATGAAGGAACCAAAAATGAACAGGTACATCATGAAACAGTGGTATTGAGGCATGTAAAACAGACTCTGATTTTGTCTGCAGGTCGTGTGCAAGAAATACTGTGACTTCGACATCCTCCAGGACTGGATGTTTCTGAAGCGTTACCTGGACAACGCCTACAAGCAGGAGGAGTTTCGCCAGACCTGTCCCAGAGACGACGAGATCCTGTTCGCCTACCAAACCGTGGCCAAGTACCTGAAGACATGAAGAAATGAACAGTGTGGAACGAGGAACGATGGAAGAATCACAATGACATCTGAAAGCTCTACACGACTTCTGTTGAACAAGTTTGTTTCCAAACAAGTTGGGCTGCTGTATGAAATGGAAATAGAAACGTAATACGAAACCCACATATTGAACTGAAATTTCCAACAATGCATCAAATGTGAAAATGGAGTAACTTCCTTAATTTCAAAAATGACATACTCCCTTTAAATTTAATGTGGTTCAGAAAAGATGGATCAGTATCCCACTCTGTGTTATCAGCTCTTCTTTTGCCAGCACTCAGGCCCCTTCGACTCCGAATTAATCATGGTTCATGAAGCGGAGCTGCTCAGGTTCCATCACGTGAACTGGCCTGGTGTTGAGTTCAGTTATTCTAATGAGGGGCATGTCATTAATGGTGGGTGAAGCAAAGTGACCAAAGTATGATGTCTTATTTTTACATATAGCATGAGTTTTTGACATATTTTTGTAGACTCACTCATCCTTAAGTATATTTTTGTTGTGGATCATTTCTTAGTGTATTTAAGTGAAAACCTCCATCATAGAGCCTGTTCACATACACACGAAAACTCCAATCATTACCAGATTTCTGGAGTTATCAGATTACAAAGTGACCATTTAAACAGCATAATTTGATTTACCTTATCCGATAATGGCAGTTGATTATGAGAAATAGCATTACCACACCTGGATTCCTCCCCAGTACTCCGATTTCTTGGTGCATGCAAACCCAGTAATCTGACTTTTATTGTTCCTTAACATCTGTACACGTGTGAAAGAAAAATCGTAGAAAATGGAGGTGACAACGTGAGCGGAAGAAAAGGACAACAAAGAAGGTTTGCAGCAGAGGAAAGTAAAAAGAGCCACTTCTGGAGTGTTAAATAAAATGAAAACCTTCAACATCCTCCATCTCCTTGACGAGAAGAAATACAGAATGTTTTGAAAATAACACGAAGCTCAAGTCTAACGTCACTACTTGCGTACTCTGAAAGAAATCTGATAATGGACTGAAACATGTAAACCAGGGTTTTCACTTATCACTTTCTGCAGTGCATGTAAACGTATCAAATCTGATTATTACACTTGTCTCATTACTCCTAGCTATCGGATTTCTGTGCTCAGGTAAATTAGCTCAATGAAATGACACGCCTACTTTGGTTCCAGAAAAGAACCAACTTTTTTGTTTCCAAGTGAAGACCATCTTTTCAGATTCCAAACCCATGATTTTCCAGTGTGAATGCCCTGGCTGGTTCAGAACTAGTTTCAGGAACCAGAAGTGGCGTGGAGCCTGGCTGGTGTGAAAGCCCGATCTGTGTCTGTGAACTGGGACCAACTGGTGTCATTGTGAACGTGGAATGACTTCCATTCTTGTTGATGTAGGATTTCAGATGCTCAACACTTCAGGGTCTCCTTTATTGTATTTTACGTTTCATAATGCTCCACAAATTTTAAATAGGTGACAAGTCAGGACTGCATCAGGCCACTTCAGCCCCAGGACTCTTTTACAATGCTGTTGGAATATGTGACATGGTCTGGATGAAATAAACAAATCCTTCGCTGAGAAAGACATCTACTTGACAGCATATGTCGCTTTAAAACCAAACGGCAACCTTCTCACTGAGTGTCATAAACTGCAGTACAGTCAGAGTCCACTAGGGGTGAATCCAAAAGTGTATCAATCCCTATAGAGTCCCATGTTAAAATGTCTAAAGGTCAGTGTAGAAATAAAATAAAAATATTTACAACCGGGTACAACCTAAATGTTTTCATCTCTACAGTTTGTTTCCTCCTCTGTGAACACTGTAGATGGGATGAAATTTAGTTCCTGTTTAGATGCGTGCCGAACTACTTGCAGTTCCTTGAATCTCTAAAACTAGTCTGTTACCAAGCTCCTCTCCTGTGGAACCGACTCCCAGTCTGGGTCTGAGATGCAGACACACTCTGTACCTTTAAAACTAGGCACAAACTTTCCATTTTGACAAAGCGCATAGTCAGGGCTAGGTCAGGTGACCCTTAACCCTCCCTTAGTTCTGCTGCATAGTCCTAGGCTGCTGGGGGAGCTTCTCTGTCTCCCTCTCTGTTCTGTGCCCCCCCCGCCCCCATGAGACGTGCATCACAGATGCTGATAACAAGCCAGCTGGTCCCTCTCCTGTTTAGCACCTAGCATCCATGATTTCCAGTCCAGAATTTCAGTTGTGGACTGGTCAGACCACAAGACTTTCTGTCCATCTTAAATTAACTCAGATGGCGGCATTTTTGGATCTGGTCCATGTAGGGGTTCCTCTTTTTATGATACATGTGGTGGCTCAACATTTTTGGAAACTGGGTTGTATCTGTGTAAAAAATGTATATTTTTGCATGAAAGATACTGCATTTGCATTTTAAGGATATAACTTCTCAAAATTTACAAAAACTTTAAAGCATTTCCATTTATAT
Organism: Pseudamia nigra; assembly: GCA_029823295.1. Classification (NCBI taxonomy): domain Eukaryota; kingdom Metazoa; phylum Chordata; class Actinopteri; order Kurtiformes; family Apogonidae; genus Pseudamia; species Pseudamia nigra. The sequence continues at coordinate 7,310 of JAQQAE010008572.1, read as the reverse complement.
ACTGTATGCCACTTGGGGGGATGGGGGATGGGAATGGGGATGTGTTGGGTATTTTTAGTCAGGCATCTCGACATGCCCCTGTAAAGTTTGAAAACATCATTGTCTGTGGTCTGGTGAATTGTAAATGTTCTGATTTTCCACATAGTGTAATAAAGGGAACAAGAAAACTAACAAAATAAACAGGAAAACCAACAAAAATGAGTAAATAAGCAACAAAGTGACTAACATTGGAACCAGAACTATATTATAATCTCTTGTAATATCATTTTTATTGCAAATGAATCCACATATATTTATACGTATGTATTTACAACATTTTTATGCTTTGTAGATTTGGGGATATTTTAGTCAGGCATCTCTGAATCCTCCTGAAAACGCTGTGCATTAAACACTTCATTTTCTGTTTCTGGTGAGTTTTTAATGCGCAATTTTCTGCCGTTACTGATTAGGTTTATGAAAGGGACAGGAAACCAAGACAATAGAAAGAAACTGAACAAATGAGAAACAATTTTAAAAAATGTGTAAATCAATAAAATGAACAAAAATATACACAACAATCAAAGAAATGAAAATAATTGAGAATATAAAAAAAAAAATCCAAAAGTTACATTTCATTCAAATTCACTAGAATAAATTCATTTGGGCAAAAATGCACATTTTGCTAATATCAAAGGAAATACTGAATATTAGTGACAACTAGGAAATTAACATTAAAAATGAAAAGAAATGAACAAACCTATAGAAAAATGACAAGGAAAAGAAGTCGGAGCTAGATATGAAGAAAATGAACATAAAGTATCAACAAAATGAACAAAACCTAACAAAATAAATCACAATAAGATGAACAAAATGAAAGCAAGATAAAGCATGAATAGAATTAGAAAGTTGTCAATCTCTGAAGGGATTGTGTGGGATTGCTGACTCAAAACAGCTGAAATTGCTGGAAAAGTGGAAGAGTTAAATGAACTATTCAGTGGAGTAATAATCAAAGGATCAAAGCACTGTCATTGCCACGTGTCGAACTAAGCCTGATATCTGGCACTAGATCGTCAACGTTGAAGTAAGAAGCAGGTCTTCAGGCAGGAGTACGTGCAGCAAAAGTTATGTTTTTTAATGAAAAATGTAATCAAACTGAAAAACAACCCCCAGGGTACTCAAACAAGGCAACTTGAATTCAACGTTAACAGAAAAACCCATGTACAGTCTCACAGCCACTTCTCCCTCTCACTACCTCTGATTACTGATATTTATGCCTTCTCACTGGACCTGCATGGACCCTACCATCTGAACAGGAAAGGGGGAGGGAATCAATCAGTACAATGACAAATGAACACAAATAATATACAACGTACAAATAAACCAAACATAGAATAAAATTTCTGCTGACATCAAACCAAATCTGACAATAGCACATAAGCCTAAGTGTCTGATTTTAACTAAAATGTCAAACAACCTGCTACCGTCCCTGTGCCCGGTTTAACTCACTGCTCAGGATCTGATAATGAGCTCCTGAACTCACAACACAATACAAACAAAGAAACTCATTATTCAGAAGCAGACACTGGCATCATGAAAACAAAACTATAAATGATAATTTTGGGGAAATGGGGGGGGGGAGTGCCCCTTTCACACCATGGCAACCACACATCTCGTTACAGTTCTCCATTCATTTCCTATGGGAAAAAAAAAATTGTAACAAAAGCTTAATATTTTAAAAAATTAGAACGGTGAGAATTATGAAAAGCAATAGCAGAGATGTCCTGAATAAACTCAATAATGTGAAGTTTGAATGGTTTAAATCAGACAAAAAAGATGTAAGATTAGTGAATACAGTCTATGGTGAAATTACAAAAAAAGCACCGAAGTGAAAAAATAGAGAATAAAGACTGAAGACAACAACAGTGGGATTGTTGCATGACGAAGCAATCCCACTAATGAACAGAAATGAACAAACATGCCAAAAAAATGACAAGAAAAGGAAGAAATGGGAGTTAGATGTAAAGAAGATGAGCACAATAAGCAAAGTATCAACAAAATGAACAAAATCTAAGCAAAAATAACAACAAATAAATCAAATAATCAACAAAAACCGAAAATTAAACTCAAAAGTACAACTTAAATCTTAACAAAAATTAAACAAAACCATTCAAACATTATTAATTGCACGTGTAGACTGATTTGTGCCAAAGACCAAATTTCACGGTGTTTAATTGATTGAATATTTGCTTTTATTGATCACAAATCGTACAAAGAACCAAATTATCACACATAAAAATTCAGTTCAAAGATGCCCCGGTACTGTAAACAAGATGACGAGGCTGCTGGTTTCCCATTTTTGATTGGCTCAGGCGAAGTCGGTACTATAGCAACGTGAAACATCAAAGGCGCCATTGGTGAATTTTGGAGAAGTGGGCGGGACGAAGGGAGTTGACCAGTGTACAAAACTTTGTAAGCTAGCTGCTAACTTTACTCGCACGGATGCGTTTGACAATGTCGCGGTTATTTTAACATACGCCACCGGAAAACACCACAAAGTAAGTGCTTCTCGTTAAATGTACACGGACAGTTAACGCGACTCGGCTGTCGAGCGGTTTTTGCTCTTTGCTGTCAGCGGGGAGACGGCGAGCCGCGTCCAGTTTGCGAGCAGCTAACGTTGTTTTGGCTAAGTCGCTAATGTGACGTTTTCTTCCAATTAACCGCCGTTAATCCGCGTTAATCAGCCTCCGTCTTCAGTCCGTCGTGTTGTTCCTCAAACTGTGCATTTTGAAGTTTAAACAGACTTAATGGGTGATGGAGGAGGCTAATGTGTGTTTGTCTTTGCACAGCGCGTTTGTATTCACATAAGTTTGGTTGAACTTTGAATTTAAACCAAATCCACGTTGTTTTCGAGCTGCTTCGTGTTTTTGTTTTGTTTTGTTTTTGTTCTGTTGGACGGGTTCCGAGCAGGGTCGGCAGTCGGTCACCGGCAGTCGGACTGTGTTTATGTGCTTATTTTGCCTTCTGTGTGGTGAGTAAAAACCAACACATATGTACGCGAATTGGATCAATCTGCAGCATTATGAGCTGGTAGAATCAGTATCGACTTAACGTGTTCATTTCTGTTGGTTTTTGGATTTTGTCGATGACGGGGTCATTTTTTTGTTTTATTTTTTTCTTAAATTTGTCCTTTATCTCATTCATCGTGTTTACTGTCCTGATGATTTCGTGAAAGTTTTCTTCGTCTTGTTAATTTTTTTTTTAAATTCATTTTGTGAATATTGTTTCTGTCTTCTTGATAATCAGTGATTATGATTGGCGCTGTATAAATAAAAATTGAATTGATTATTTGGGTAACTTTTAATCATTGCCTTGTTTTTTAAAAGTTTCCATTTATTGTATTTTGTTTTGTTAAAATGTGTTTATGATGTTAGTTTTTGTTCATTGTCTTGAATATTTAATGCATTTTTTCTGTATTTTGTTAATTTTGTTGATTATATTCATTTTGTAGATAACATTGTTCATTTTGTGAATATTTTTGTCTTTTTGATTATTTGGGTAATTTATAATCATTGTCTTAGTTTTTGTTTCAATTTCCATTTACTTTCTTAATGTTTACTTTAGTTAAAATGTGTTTACGATTAGTCTTTGTTCATTGTCTTGAATATTTTTTTGTATATTGGTAATTTTTGTTCATTATATTCATTTGTACTTGTGAATATGTTATTCATTTTATAGATTACATTTTTTGTTCTATTAATTTATTTACTATCTTTTTGATTATTTTGGTCTTTTTTTTTGTAGAGGTCGACTGATTATCTGCGCCGATATTTAGAATTTTGACATATATCTGTATCGGTGTTTTTTAAATCTGACGGGCCAATATCAAGAAATCAATTAAAAACTGTGTTATTTCGGTTCAGCCGCCCCACAGTGTGTAAGCCGTGTGTGTGTCCTCACACACACGGCAGCAGGTAGCGTTTTCTCATGTGGACAAGCTCCGGAGAACGCAAACGTGTGCCGAAGGTCAACGCAGAAAACTCCCAAAATTGTAATAAACATCCCAGTGCTCTATGTCTACTAACGTTACAGTGTGCATCAGAATAGAGCGGAGTAAAATTAGCTGCCGCTAATGTACCTCCTACATGCCTCCCGACATGTCTGTAAATTACTTGAAAGAAGGTGCTGATAACAATCGACAAACAGTCCGTGATAGTGAAAGCATGTGTGTGTGGCTGAGAGAGAGCACGTAAACTCAGTTCACTCTTGGAAACACGCTAAGGTGGAGGCTGATTAGTTTATATCATAATGTTAATTGTCTGGTCTGGCTGTAAACACTATGCATTATCAATGGGTTCAATGTATGTAATGTGGAGAATAGTGTGCGTTTGTGTGAAAGTCACATGACAAACTCTACAGCTCACGACTACTACAATAACTTGTGAGTCTAGGATCCATGCACTTCTGGACCTATTTATTTTGTTTGTCTGGTTAAATAAACATGCTTTAGGCATTTAAACCAATTTAAGTGTTTGTATTATTCAACATTTTTATGCCAATTTTTTTACACTTTTACTGCAAATGAATATCTGCTCCAAATATTGGTTATTGGCCTCCTTAGCTACTAATAATCGGTATCTGCCCTGAAAAACCCATATCGGTCGATCACGAGATATATATTTAAAATTGTCTTGATTGTTTAGTGCATTTCCATTTATGTAGTTTAGTTCTTCATTTTTTTTCATAAATGTATTATTATTATTATTTTTTACATTTTCTGGATTTCTTTTTACATTTTTGTACATTTTTATACATGTTGTGGATATTGTTCATTTTAGAATTTTTTTTCTTTTCTTTTTTGGTAATTTTCTGGGCTCTTGTTGGTTGCTATTAAAATACTTTTTGTGGAAAATTAATTCTATGATTATGTTTGTTCAATTAACGTTTTAGCTTGCTCATTTTATCTTTGCTTTTTATGATTTTTCAGATTATTTTAAGTTATTTATTTTGTTGCTAATTTATATTTTTACTCAAGTTGTCGACATACTTATTTATAGATATTTTATTTATTTTGTGTTAATTTATGATTAACTTGATTTTATCTTAAATGTTGGTTATTGTCTGTATTATTTTGTTCATTTATGTTCATTTTGATTTTTTTTTTTTCATTTTTGCCAAATTTGTTTCTCATTCATAGTTGTGATTATTTACTTATTTTTTCATTTTTGTTAATCTTGCAGATTATTTTATTAATTTTGTTCATTATCATAGTCATTTTATTGATGTTTTGTACATTTTGAAAACAGTTTTGTGCATTTTGTGGATTATTTTGTTCACTTTTTTGTCAATTTTGTTCAGAATCAACACTGAACCTGTGAATATGGTGATGTGTACATAATAAAATTGATAAAACTGTACGTCCAGGTAGTTGTACACTTTTCTTATATTTGTCTTGCCTGGGTGGGTGTTTCTTTTTTTTTTTTTTTTAACAGGATGGCGTGTCAAGGAGAGGAGGATGATGGAGAGCTCTGCACATGGGCCAATGCAGTAAGAAACTACTTGTTTTAACACAAAACACTGTCTGAATATGGTACCTTATGAGTTTTCCATATGCTGGCTGTTTATCCATTAAAGAGCCTTGTAAACAAAGTAGACAGATTTAACTTTGATGACAGCTTTGTTCACTCATGGCATTATCTCATCAGATTCACCGGTTTGTCTTGTGCTGAGTAAAGGGCCATTTATGCTCTACGCTTAATGTGGATGTATTGTGTACCTCCACGGTGACGTAAAGTACGCATTGGAGCATGAAGGCTAGAGACATTTGACAACGTTTGATATGCAACATATTTGGCGTAGAGCATAAATGGGCCTTAAGGGTCAATAGCCCTATTCGAGCTATTACAAAGACTGTACAAATCCATATTATGGCAAGAAGCAATCAGCTAAGTAAGAGAAAAGACAGCCCATCATTGCTTTAAGAAAGCAGTCAGTGAGTCTGTGCAGAGTTGTCATCAAAACCATCAAACACTGTGGTGAAAGTGTCTCTAATGAGTGCCACCCCAGCAAATGAAGTCCAAGACCTACCTCTACTTTAGAGAAGGTGTTTAGTAGAAGTACTAGACTTGGACACTAACAATTAACAGCCGGTTTTAAGAACGACCAAACCGTTGACTTGTAGTGTATGTACAGTCAGATATGTGTTTTTCCCTGTGTTTCTGGAAGCTAATGTACAGTGATCGGAGTCGTAGAGTTTGATGTTACTTTAGTAAAGGAATCCTATTTTTCCCCTTTTTAAAGAGTAAATTGAATTCTCACGTGTTCCTAGGATGTGCATTTTAAAGTTCAGCCCAAAATACCATAGACATCTTTCATTCCGCCATGTCTGTGCACTTGTGGTTTTCAGTTCTGTTTTTTAATGTGAAGCATAAAGTGTATAAACTGAAAGGGAAGAGGTTTAAATAATATTTTGGGTAGTAGCATTGTTACTGTGTACACAAAAATGTTGTAAAAGTGCGCAAACGGTTAAAATCTTTTCTTGCTATTGCAAAATTCTCTGTTTTGCAAATTCACCTCTCACTTTTTGCTTTCCACATTTGCTTCTGTGTTTTCGCTGTCCTTGCTTTTTCATTGTCCTACGCTGGCTTGAAACTTTCACTGGAAATTACGTCATAGATTAAGACTCGGCTATATGATGGCCTGGTCACGATGCGTCTGTCCTGTAAACGCTGCCGCAGGAAACTAAAGTGCTTTGTGTTGTAGTGAAACAATTAACTATAAGTCACGTTATCAATGCACTGTTTTCAAATGAAACATTTTTTTCAATTTAATAATTTGTGGTACTAGCTTGTTAGCATGAACATGTTGCTTATTACAGTGCATCCTGAAAGTATTCACAGCGCTTCACCTTTTCTACAATTTTTATGTTACGACCTTATTCCAAAATGAAAACACCCCATGATGACAATGTGAAAAAGTGTTTTTCGAAATAGTTGCAAATTTATTAAAAATAAAAAACCTGAGAAATCACATGTAGATAAGTATTCACAACCTTTGCCGTGAAGCTCAAAATTGAGCTCAGGTGTATCTGTTTCCACCGATGATCCTTGAGATCAGCTTAATTGGATCCACCTGTGGTAAATTCAGTTGATTGGACATGATTTGGAAACTCACACACCTATATAAGGTTCCAGGGTTGACAGTGTATGTCAAAGCACAAACCAAGCATGAAGACAAAGGAATTGTCTGTAGACCTCGCAGACAGGATTGTCTCGAGGCACAAGGCTGGGGAAGGTTACAGAAAAATTTCTGCTGCTTTGGAGGTTCCAATGAGC
>JAQQAE010008571.1:0-15128 GCA_029823295.1 Pseudamia nigra | reverse complement strand
GTTAGTGTGTGTGTGTGTGTGCGTGGGGGGGGGGGGGGCGACTAAGGACTGAAAGAAATGGCATGGAGTTTAAACCCTTGCTTATAAATCTGTATGTATCAGTTAGGGAGGTGGGTCACTTTTTAATTACTAGAGGCCAATTAGCTTTAAAATGTGACCCCAGGTTGCATGGTACGGAAGAACAAACAACCCATGGTTTTGGTTGGAGGACAGGTTCAGTTTTAAAACAAACCCAAAACACAGTGGATTCTACAGATCAGTGTGAGCAAGATGATAAAACAAAACAATAAAAATAAAGATCAAACAATTGGATTTGTGTCTCCTTAAAATATGCAGCAAATATCGGCTTTATAGAATATAATTTGACCTCTTTTTTGTCTTAGCTTAGGAGACATAACATCTAATGGTTCTGGGCATGTGGCCAAGATTTTAAGTGCTTTAATGAAATAATTACTGTGTGTGAGGCAGGGGCAATATGCTGCATTTTATTTTTTGTCCTGGTTGCTTTGGTGATTTGAGTAAATGAAGTGGCTTAGATGTGAAGGTTTTCCATTTCTGCCACAGCATCCAGTCAAACATGTATTCAAAATGACATGCAAGCAGGACTTTACACTTTGGTGAAGTAATTTCAATGTATTACCCCTGATGAATGTTTTGACCTTTATTAAGATTTCTGCATTTGTTTGACATTATATTTGTCATGTGTACATCAACTTTAGCGTCTTTTGAGCAGTAAAGTAATTTCTAGGCTTGTTCTCATCGGTCCTGTTGGGTTTGCTCTTTGTATCATCTTTGAGGTTTCAGTCTCAAATTATCAAGCACCAAGAGATGATCAAGGATTATCATTGGCGCTATAGAAATACAACTGTATTGAACTGAAATTGTTTTTTATTCTTAAACATCACAATGATTTTCATCAATCATCATGCATAGTTTCCATCTAATACATTTATATTTGTGTCATTTATTAATTCAAAGTTTTTATTGGCCCACCAAGACACTTTGTGTATGTGTCTGCATTATTATCATTGTTATTTGTGTATTAACATTTACATTTGCCTGCTGTACCCCTCTTTGAATCGCCACCTTATCATGGTGGAGGGGTTTTCGTGCCTGAGTGATGGTCGGAGCTATATTGTTGTGGGCAATTTGTCCTTGGTTGGGTCTCCCAAGGCAAATTGCTCCTAGGTGACAGGTTAAAAGAAGAGCAATGCAGAAGACCTTTATGACTATGCCTTCCTGTGGGCCCACCACCTGCAGGAAGGGTTGTAAGGGTCCGGTGTTGTGTTGTTTGGATTGCTACCACAGGCACCTGAGTGGTCCAATCCCCAGTCGCTAGGCCTAGATCTAACTGGGAGGAGGCCCTGGGGCAGACCCAGGTCTCTCAGTGGGCCTTGGAATGCCTGGGGGACCCCCTCAGGGGAGATGGCTGAGGAGAGCTGGGGTGACCCTGACCAGGATAAGCAGACGATGATGGATGGATTTTCCTTCTGTAGTAACAGCACACTTTCCGCCTATTGGAGACGTACTTTTTGTATGTTATCTTTCAATGTTTTGCACATATATCACATTTCCACTCAACTTGCACTTTATGTGCCAAATGAAAATGTGAACATATCCAGCTGGATAAAAAGGCAGACTTAGGAAATGTGCAAGGTGTCCTTGCATGCACCTCACAGCTACCTGGATGCACACAAAGGAGACATAAGTGGTGGAGAAACTGTTAACAAAGCGTGACCATGAACAGACCAGAACCACAATGCAGAACATGTTATTGAGCTTCTGTATTGACCCTTTACACAGCACACCTTTTAACACTTTATAGCAGAAAACACACATATGTAATTATTCTATTTCACCATGGCTGCATTTTATTTCAGTGCATCACGCTGAGAGTTTCAATTTGTTCATCTTGGCTGGTTGCACGGTTCTAACACACTTATGTGGAACTGATTCCTCATTCATGTTAGTAACATCATCTGTCAAATGTGTGCTTTGAAAAACGACCTGTGCCAGATATGGCATAAAAAACCCACCAATCAGCTTAAACATTATCTTCTACCTGACTTTGTAGTGTTTGAGTCATCGTTCCCAGTTTCTATTATTTCCTTTGACTATCTGTCATAAAATCACAATATAATGGAAAATTTCATCACATTATCAGACATTCTCAAATTAAATCAGTGGATTAAGCTGTGAGTGAACTCACATAATCCATATCTGACATCTCTCCTTTTAAGTTTTTGGCTTCAGAAAAGTGAAAAATACAACCCACCTTTGAAGATATCTGCCGCTGGACACATTTTTAGCATTTTCACTTGCCCTGAAAGCATCACAACCCTCCTGTACTTAGTTATGGTTACTGGACAATTTAGTTGTCACTTTTGTTTTCATTTTTATATGAAAAAGTCTGAAATCTTTTCACTGCAGCTGCCAAATAAAGTAACTATTACCATCAGTGGATGCTCCACTGACGGTAATAGTTCACTGACTGTCACTGACTGACTGTCAGTGGCTATGACTGACTGTCACAGATGTGCTAAATTACTGGAAAACCTGCACTTCTTTCTCAAGTGCAACCCTGTAGCTTAGAGAATACTTTTTTTGCACTTGCATGTGCAGAAAGCAGGTTTTCTGACATTTAGATGTTTGCATAAATCATATTTGCATGCTGCACATTAAGACACACTTAATGCCAAAGCAGACAAAATTTTCATTTCAAAAAGTCAAAAATAGATCAACTAGTCATGAAACTGCAGCCTTTCAAACATTTGAGTCTCTGAATGATCATGTGTTGTGAACACATTCAGTCTGTTTTGCTGTGCCGCAAGAGCTTAATAATCAAACCTGATAGCAGAAGGAGAAAAAGTGATGGAGAGAGAGAAGAAACAAGAGTGTGTTTTCCATCAGAGTCAACCTTGCCAGGCAATTTGGGCCCCCATTTCAGAGGCCTAATGGGAGATGGACAGTGATGGACAGCACGTGTGGGTTACTTATTAATCTGGGAGAGGCAATTGGAGAACCTCTATCGACCTGCAGTAAATTAAATAAGGCCTATCCTGAAATGGCATTATTCTCCCTCAACTCGCCCTCTGCTCCTCTCTCCTTGCTTCGCCTGCTGCAAGGGATTCCAGCAAAGCAAATGGGGTGATTTAGATACTGTGAGGTGATGAGGAATATTTACCACAGAATAACCTTTGCAGCATGTGAGAGGTCATGTAAGGAGATAAACCATCCAATTAGGAAAAAGGAGCTTGGGCGGAAAGTTAAAACACGCTAAACATTGTTTCAGAAATACTGTTAGAGATTTTGGTAAGAAAATACACTTTAAAGATTGATCTGTGAAGTTACAGGCTAACCACAAAACTCATTAAACATTAAATATGCATCAGAAGAAGCAAATAATGTTGCTGAAATGACTGAATGACAACTTGGCTGAACTATTTGTATGTTATTTTGTCCATTTGTATTCAATTCCTTGGATTCCTTAATTATTTTTTTGTTTTCATTTTATTGTACATTTATATATTTGGTCATTTTATTTCATGTTTATTATTTTATCCATTTTGGTGTTTTTTTAATTATATTATTTAGTTTTGTGTCAATTTCTGTTCATAATTTTATTGATCTTATTTAGTTCATTTCATAAACATCATTATTCAATAGCTGCATTTTTATCGATGGAGGACACACTGTTTGATGGAGTTTTTTTCAGAGGAGAGGGGCTAAGGAGCTGTCCGTGGTCCTGACGTAGATGTACCAAACTCTGTAGGCACATATATCAGCACATCATCAGCAGATCAGAGCTACACTGAAAAACCTGTTCTGTGTTGAACCCCATTTCCAAAAAATACTGATGGTTGCCAATGATGCCCCTCAGCCTCGTCAGTCCTGATCACGTTAGGTGACCCAAGGTCTCATGAGTAATCATACCAACAAGAAGATGAAATAATTTGACCTTTACCTCATGGCCAAGGTCACCCAATTGAAGTCTTGATTTGCTGCACATTGGGGGAAGTTTGGTGACCCTGGCTGTCTCCATTCAAGAATCATAGAATTAACAAGCCAAAGTTTGATTCCAACTGCCAGCCCGCCACAAGGGCAACAACAATACCCATTCAGTCTAGAGTGTCAGGTGTATAAAGCTGTTCAGTGCACATCGGTGATGATATGGAGGTTCAATACTGTATGGGCATGGGTAATCTGCACATTTGTGAAGGTGAAGGCTTTCTTAATGGAAGGTCTTGACTTTTTCAGTGAAACAATGCCAAACAACATTCTACATGTATTCCAACAACATGGCACCTCGCAGGAGGAAAGGTTGGAGTGTTGAGTTTAAATTCTGGATCTCCTCATTTGACCAGCTTGAACTGAGGAAGATACTTGGATGAGAGGTGAAGTGTCTTAAGCCATATTAGTGCAGTTGGTGGAAGTAACATGCAAGAAAATTTATGTTTTGATGAATTTCACATCATATTCTGTTATTTTATACAATGGCACAACTGTTTTGAAAATAGGATTGTACATATTAAATTCTCAAGGTTGTATTTGGTTTGAAGCAGGAACCTTTGCACTCAAAAGTCAACAAAATTGCAAGTTTCTGTTGAAGTGTGGTCATTTTTACATATTTTCTTGATTATTTTGTTCATTGTTTTGCATTTATTGACATATGTTGACAGTCTCATGGCTGTTACCATGGCAACACACAGCCATAAGAGTTCCCTTTGACTTCAAAATCAGAGTGTGTAGTGTTAATCAGAGGGGGAGGGTAAAGCAGGGACTTCATTTTCTGGCTGTATCTCCTCCACAGGGATTTTGCAGCTACAATGTCAAAAACATCTCACAGTGCTGGGAAGCCAAAACACAGATAAGACAATCCTACTTTCAGAGGCAGAAAAGAATTGAAACTGCTAACTACTCCAATTGTATATTTTTATTATTTCTGGACCTCAAATTCTGCCCATTAATAGCTCCTAGCGATTCTGAGATGTTAACCATTCTCCGGTTTAACTCTGAAATCGTCCCATGTTGTGCTGCCAGAGCTCTTCCCAACTGCTCAATATGAAGACAAAGCTTTGTAGGGCTCATGCTTTGAGCAGCTTTGTCCATCTTCTTTGTTGATCGATACACCAGGAAAACCCCCAAGCCAATCAGTAGAAATCCCGTTATCATGGTTCTGAACAGAAAAATGTCCTCAACATCCTCGATCGAAAGTGGAGAAAGACATAAGTGTCCAGGTGTCCCATGGATCCCTCATGTATCCCGCTGCTGCCATCTGTGAGTTCCTCTGGACCCGTCTTCCTGTTTGAAAAGAGTGTGTAAATTGCATTTAAGGTCCAGCTGATCAGTTCCATGATGCTTTTGGGTTTTAGGCTGAGATGCAGTCAGAGCTCGAAGCAAACACACAGACAGGACACAGCAAGCTGGATCAGTGGGGTGGGAGCAATAGGAAAAGTGTCCGCAGTCTGTGGAAGCCGGAAGAGGTTGGAGTATGAAGGTCAGTTTGACAACGTTTGATATGCAACACACTTAACGTAGAGCATAATTGGGGCTTCAGACTAACAACTAAAGAATGTTTTCAGATCAACCCGACTCCCAGAGGAAACCAACTTTGACTTATCTGTATGTGAAATAGATGCCAGGATGGAAGAGTTTCACATGACCAGAATAAAACCTTTCGACTACAGACAGTCTCAACCTACAGAGAGGTATGAGGGCAAGGTCGTCATTCCTACCTCCTATCTGAAAAATACTGCATATTCCTGGGCTGGTATTTGAAAAGGTCACATTTGAACTGCATAATGGTTAATTACAGTCAGGTTGTTATTAACTTTTACTTTGAACAGAAACAAGGCTATCATGCACTTTATGATTCAATTAAAATACAAACTCAGTATGCTTATGATGCCTAATGAGCAACAAGCTTCAACACTGAATTTATTAAGCCCTTGAGAGAAACCATCCCCTATGATCCCTATCTCTGGCAGCTCAATACCGTAGCATACTACATTCACCCAAGCAAACATTACTCACCCGAGTGGCCTAAAGCACAAATCACTACCTCACATTGCTTCAGCTTTTTGGATTGGTTGATTTATTTACTCCCTTCTCTTTTTCCCCCATCAACTCAACTGATAATCTGTCATTGTAGCCATTTATGGATAGACCTCTCACAGGTTTCATCGTCTCTCTTCATCGGATGAACCAGATATGAGAACAAGCCTGTGAAGAGGACTGAGAAAATAGCCCTGCTGGAGTCACCTTGTGTCCAATAATAGCTCCAGATCTGTTGTACATCCATCAGTCTACAGTCAGTTATTTAGGACAATTTTACCCTAAAGTCTTCAGAAGACCTCAGGGTACCAGATACTTTGGCACTGACCCTTTCTGCTTTCTTTCCCTTATGCAAACTCACACTGTCAGAAATAACTCACTGTACAGCAGAAATACTGTCCAAAGGCAAATGAGTACTCTGCTCAATTACTTTAGAAAATAATGGTGTTAGTCTGTCTAGTGTATGATGCTGAAGGCCATTAGATTTTAAGTCCAAATGATCAGACAATTTTCCCTGAAGAGTGAAGTTGAAATCCAAATTATTCCTTAAACTCTACAGATCAAATATGACCCTCAGGTCAAAAGCTTAGAGTCTAGAACAAGGGTGTCCAATTACTGCCACAAAGGGCCGAGATACTGCAGGTTTTCTTTCCAGCCACTCACTAAAGCAGGTGTTTTCAGCAACGAGGAATATGAAGACCTTCTGGAGAGACTGGTTGAAAAGGGTCGTGACAGAGTCGTTTACCATTCTTTGAACTCTACCCAGCCAATTTTCTGGGCCATTCACACCCCCCCTCCTGCTACCATCCTCAGGGTGAAACCTGCAATGACCTTATACCACCCTGCCTTTGTCAGGGACAGAGACCCCAACGATTCTGTAATGATCGTGGCCCAGGTGAAACAAACACCTCTTACGATGAAATGGTGGAGTCCTGAGTCACTTAGTATAAATCCTGGATTTCCACACCAGACCAGTTTGAACTGAAGAAGCTTCCTGGATAGGTAGTGAAATATCTTCAATTCAAAGTCCATGGAAGATAACCACACACCTTGAATAGTACTAGTTGGTGTATTTAATGCTTATAACAGCATCTCCTGAAATGTATTCAGTCTCCAGTAATCCATCAGTCACATGATGAATATTGTAGTCACCATATGCATTTTCACCTGGCTATACATCATTTTAGACAGGATGCTAAAAATTCAGGCACAAGGAGTCTTACAACTAGCTAGTCATCCTCAACAAAGGCGCACTCTACAAAGCTAGCAAACTAGCTAGCAGCCAATTGTTCATGGCAGATGGATATAAATGATTAAACAGGCAACCTGACAGTCAACACAGCTTACAACCTCACAGTTGTCAAGCTAGTATGTTTGTTCTTTTCTTACCTGTAGCAGATGTTGAATGAATCTGAAATGCAGGCTGTTTCTACTCCGTCATCCTGTGTGAGCGAAGTTACAGGTGTTAGTTACTACTGTAGTAACAGCCATTTTCATCTCAGTGAGTGAGTGAAATACATTGACTCCTTTACATGGACTTGAGTAGTTTTTCCCATGAGATATTTTGCACAGTACTTTACTTTTACTCCAAGTGAAGAAAACAAGAAAAAACATCAACAAAAATGAATAAAACTGAACCAAAAATAAGCAAAACTATCCACAAAATGAACAAAAAACAAAGAAAATGAACAAAATGGAAAAAAGATCAAATCATCACCAAAATGAACAAAATGCTTACAAAATGAAGACAATGAACAACAGTGACCAAAAGGATGAAAATTGTCTTAATACTGAACAAAAAAACCTAGAAAATGAGCAAAATAATTCAGACAATGGAACAAAATAATGAACCAAAATGAACCAAATAATCATCTGCACAAAAATAACCAGCACTATGTATGAAATAAACAAAGAACAACAAGTTGGACAAAAATAACCAAGAAAATGAACAAATCTGAAGGACAAAGGAACTGTCATCCTGAAAAACTAATAAAACATTCAACAAAATAAACCAAAAAGAAAGCAGAAAGAAAGAAAATAATCAAGTAAACAAGCAAAAATGAACACTATGAAGAAGAAAAGGAGCAAAAAAACCACAAAAATCAACAAATCACCCAAAAAAAGATTACATTTATCTGTTCCGTGCTATGAAGTTACTCACTACCTCAAGCACTTTTATTTACTGTATGAGTGCTTCCAGTTTTACTTGAGTACTGAGCCTGTGTCCTCCCTGGTGTTGCCACACAACACAGCTTCTCCTTGTGAATATATGAAAAAGGGCCAATTTGACCCAAATACCAGACAAGGGTTAATATGCAACATAAATGCTTATAACATTCATAGCTTCAACCCTCAGAGTTGAGTGCTTAAACGCTGCAGTCCAAAGCAGTGTGTGACAAATACACCGAACATTCAAGGTGATACGCTATGATATTGGTGGATCTATGTTGGGGAAAGCTAAAAAAATGAAAAACTGTCCACATATGAAGGTCAGTATGTGCTGTTAATCCTTGTAACAAGCGGAGGTTAAAATTCAGTGCCTGTTGGATGCTTTCCCATTTTCATACTTGTATAAACTGAGTCATTGTCAGCAAGGGCGTAACTTTGGGTTCGACGTTGGCGGGGTTAAGCTCTGGATGTGTCTCGCTCTCCCTCTCGTCACTTGTGCCATCTTTCGCTCTACCTCTTTGTTCTTCCTGCTGCCACATTCACATTCTGATACAACACGAGCTCAGTTAATGTTCATATACACTGTCTGGCCAAAAAAAAGGTCACCACCTGGATTTAACTAAGCAATAGGTATGAGCCTCCCATTGGATAATTTCTACATGGGTGATTATGTTTCAGCTGGCAACAAGTGATATAAGGATAGTGGGGAACCATCATCTTCGAAGAAAAAAATGTGGTTGGAAAAAAATCTTGAATGATTATGATCTGTAATCACTTAAATGTGCAGTGAAATCGAATTGTAAGAAAAAGCAACAGTAGTCACCCATGCAGAAATTATCCAGTTGACCACCAATTTATGTAATTTAGGATCTGTCCCGTTGGCTCCCTCTGTCTGTGTGTGTATTGGGAATTAGCGCCATCTATTGACAGTAAACATTGATCGTGTTGTGACACATGTCCACCAATGATAAGTTGTCGAGTTGTGACCGCCGCATATCCCCGAGACTGAGTCCTGGCGATGCAACATGTGGAATCAGGACAATTTCTGTCGGTACAACATTAAGACTGAAAAATGTGTGTCGGGAACCACCGCATGTCAAGCTGATTTCCAGTCGAGATGAGGTGAGTCGTGTTTCTCAACGTGCATCAGTCATCCCTTGTTCTTTGCTAGAGACAGTAGGAATATAGTGCTGTCTGATTTAATCTGCTTTTGTTTCTTACTCTGAGACACTGAAAATGTTTTGTAGTGAGGATGTTATTAATACTGGTAAATAACACTATGAAAATGTTTCAAATCATTGAAATTTTTCAGGGGGAGGGTCCACACTGATATTGCTCTTTTGTTGCAGGAGCAGTTAGACCAGCATAGGATGCTTCATGGATTTTAAAACATGCATTTAATCTGCATCCAAGCCTGTGTGTGTTTTAAAAAAAAAACGCATACCCTGGAATCAGCCACAGAAACGTGCATAATTCCATACTTTCTAAATACCACAAAAGTAGTGGTTAGTTACGAAACCGAGTGACAGTGAAAGCGCCACAGACATATCTCATAATTACGAGATCCATAAGTTGTAATAACAACATGAATGTCATAATTAAGAGAGTGGGTTTTTTTTGTTCAATGAATGCAGTGCACTTCTGTAGTTTTCTACGTAGCTTTGGGTAACTGACACAAATCTCTCCCAGGGTGTATGGGACTTCTCCTGCAGAATGAATTGTTGGTTGTCCTCCAGGATGTCCCTACACATAACCCGCTACCTTTTTAGAAGCTTGTTAGTCCGACTGCAGAGAAGTGTGGCCACAGCATGGCTCCTTTACCACAATGCATCACTGTTTATAATGTGTTGTGTCTGATCCAAGAGATTGGCTGCAGTTTGACTGGGTAGAGTTTTTGGAACCAAGTGGTAAATGGGTGACAGATGGTGTCTTAGTCCTCCCCCTCTATTCAGAGAGGGTCATTCCAGATTCACAAAAATGGCTTCCTTCGCTCAAACTACCTATCCTATTTGGACTCTACCCAGCCAAACTGCAGCCAATCTCCTGGGTCACTCACATCCTTCCTTGTGTTACCAGCCGCAGAGTGAAACTGTCAACGACCCTTCCTCCACCAGTTGTTGAACAATGCACGGGAGGAAAGAGAGCGATAAGTAGCCCTGAGAAGGGAGGAGATGGCACAGAACGTCGCATTTAATCAGATATTCCTGTGTGCTGGGTGACCTTGTGCAGGCGATTGTTGACCGCCGTTGGTAGTGAACCACCCTTGCATATAGTTCTTTTTTGCTCTTTGCTCTGGCTCAAATGCAGCTGCAGGTTCATCCCATGACATGTCATCATAAGCCTCTCCATGAACTTCACGTAAATTGTGCAGAGCATAGCATGTCAGAACCATAGATTTTACTAGCTGGATGTCAGTCATTTCTTTTTAAAAGGCAACACCACCTTCCCTTCAGTCTGCCAAAAGGATTTTCAACCACCACTCGTGTGCGACTGAATTTCTGGTTGCTGTTCTGCTGTCAGTCGTCCTGTGACATGGAAGGGTTTCAAGAGCCAGTCCTGTAAGGGATAAGCTGAGTCTCCGAGGATGTAGTAGCCAGCAGACACAACACCAGTGTTTCTGATGCGAGCTGGGAAGAGGTTTCTATGGCTTGCTAACTCACACAGTGTAGACCAGGGGTGGGCAATTTCAGGTCCTGAGGGTTGGTGTCCCTGCACGTTTTCCAACTGTCTCTGCCCTACCCACTGTTGATGACCTGGATCTGGTGTGTTCAGTCAATCAGAAGCTGGAAGTTACAGTGGGTGGGGCAAAGACAATGCACAGGGAACAGAGTTGGAAAACAAGCAGGACTGCAGCCCTCGTTGCCCACCCCTGGTGTAGACAGTCTCAAAACCCTTGCATAATGCATGGCCCCTGGCAGTCCAGCAAACACTTTCCAGAAGAGCCCCTTTCCATCAACAACTACTTGAAGGATGGAGTGCCAGCCTTTGCGGTTGAAGTAGTCAGTGTGATAGTGCTGTAGTGCTATGATTGGTAAATGGGTGCCGCCAATAGCACCGACACAATGTGGGAGACCCCACCGGTTCTCAATGTATACAGCCGTTTCTCTGAACTTCCCTTCATCAGGGAAATGGATTTGTTCTGGCACCAACATCTCTGAACTCCTCGTATGTCTTCGGCTTCATACTGCTGTGTGGCTTGCCAAAGTGTCCTGTACTTTTCCTCTGTGTTTCTCCTTGCTGCCTCTAGTCTTCTCTGGCTCTTTTCTTGTAGCTTCTGTTTGATTGGAAGCCACATACGGAGCACGAAGTGCATCGTTGCCTCGACGTCCTCCATTGTTTTACCGTGCTTGTGTTGCACACAAATGCCTTCAGAGTTTCAGGACGCCTTTCTATGATGACTCCGCCGACACAGGTAGTACTCACAATGAAAAACTAACTGAGCCAAGTCAAGTAGAACTGAGCTGAGTCGAGCAAAGTAGCTACTAATGGAAAAGGGGCATGTTTTGCTCACATTTTTTGTTGTTTTGTTTTTTAATGTAATTCATGAATTGGAAATGCTAATTTAGTTATGCATTCCTCATAGCTCCCAGATTCAGGAGTTCTTCCATCCGTCATGTGCGCAATGAGTTATTGTCGTTATTCGGCTGGCAAAGGCTGCATTTTTCGGCCGCATTTGAAGGAGTTTTCGAAATGGGAAGGACTTTGCGCTCGGCTATGACGTCAACAGCCGACAAATGCAGCCCTTGAATTGGGAGATGGCTAGAGTTTCTCATGAGAACAGCTGTAAGGTGTCTGCCACAGCAGGTCGGAATTGGCCTGATGTCCTTCTGTCAAGTGTCCATTTTAAAATTCTTTTATTTATTTTAAGTCTTTGAATGGCCACACCCCTTTTTATTTGTCTGACCTGCTGCGCCCATATACACCCTCTCGCTCCCTCAGGTCTTCTGACCAGTTGCTTCTAGCCGTTCAAAGCCACACAGGAAACTTGGAGGGAATCGAGCATCTCTGTTCTGGTTCATAAAGTCTGGAACGAGTTTCCTCTGCTCATCAGACGAGCTCCTTCAGTTAAGTCTCGTTTAAAAACACATTTCTATTCACAGGCCTTTGACCCACAGTGAGACACTGAAAATTTTTAGTCTGTTTTAACTGTTTCTTAGTTTAGCTGTTTATTTTTTCTTCAATTATTTGTTTTTTTCCTTTTTACTGTCTTGGTTTTATGTCGACTTGTGTGTACAGCACTTTGGTCAGCCATGTTGTTGTTTTTAAAGTGTGTATAAATAAAGATGGTATGGTCCTACAAAATTAACACCAGGTCAAAATAAACTCCACAATTGTCCTGACCAAGCGTCAGTATGTTACAACACGGAAGTGAGACAGATGCAATAATGACAGAGTAGATATATGACTCTGACTAATGCAGCAAAAATATGTTTCATATTTTGGTATGTAAATGTGCACTAACGTCATTATTCTAAATATTACAGTATAATTATTCAACTATGTCCTCACATCTATTTAAATCTTTATTAGCAGATCGCTTAAGAAGCAGAGAAATACAAAAGCAGCTGTTGAAGCCTCCTCGTCTCAAACAGCTGTCGACATAGAGAACAGGTAACTGGAAAACATCTGTATTTAGTAATGCGAGATTTATGGCCGCAGCAAAAACTGAAAGCATCTACTCCCATCACTGTTGTCATTATCACCACTATCAAACTCCTCTGGGTGTGAGAGGCCCACTCAACTGGTCATTCAACAGATCCATTACGAGAAAAGGGGCATTACGCATGCAAGATGAGAAAAGTAATACTCAGGAGATGTGTATGAGGCCATCATGGATTTGTGCATTGGCCATATATTATTACCTACATGTTTTTTTCATCTAAACGTGTTGCATGAGATATAGACCAGAAGCATCCAAAACATATATTGCACACTAATGAAAGGTTACTAATAGCTTTTCACACTCAGCCGCCCACATTTATGGCTTCAAACGCTCACACATATATGTACACGCACACAGCTTTTAAAAGCAAAGACACACAAAGTGAGGTCCTTATACAGAGTGAAGTGTCTGCCTAATGGAAAAAACATTTCTTGAGTACTTTCTTTGTTGCACCATCTGCGTTATGTGCACAGTAATTGCTTCCGCAGTCTGCAGGTTTGTATTTGTGTTCTCCAGGGCAGTGTAAATAATGGGTAGAAGATAATAGTCTTTCATCTCTGCAAATGTAGTGTCTTCGGTGGATTTAATGAAAATCAATATTATCTGAAGCACGTATTTGAGTTTTGAGCAATAATGGTCAGAGCACATGGATTCCTATTTTACGCTCTTTTCACCCACATACAATTTGAAAATCCAGTCATTTGAGGAGATTAGGTTTTCAACAGGGTGGGACGGTTGATTGAGATCAAGCAGATCTTAGCATACTCTACATCAAGTGAAATTAGCAGAAGTATCCTTCCATCCATAATCTTCCTCTTATCCTGGTCAGGGTCTCAGGGGTATCAGCCCAAGCAGAGAAGCCCAGTCTGCCTTCTCCCCAGCCCCCTCCTCCAGCACCTCTGGGGGGAACCCCAGGCATTCCAAGGCCAGCTGAGAGACACAGTCCCTCCAGCGTGTCCTGCGTCTGCTCCAGGGCCTCCCAGTTGGAGCTAGTTTTGGCAACCAGTCATCAGACCCCAGGGCCCACCTTCAGCTACCACAAAAACCCCTCCTGCAGGTGGTGGGCCCATAGGAAGGCATAGTCATAAGGGTCTTCTGAATCACTCTTAGTCTGACCTGTCATCTAGGACCAATTTGCCTTGGGAGACCCTACCGGAGGCAAATTGCCCCTGACAACATAACTCCTAGGATCAGTCAGGCACACAAACTGCTTCTCCTCCAGCTTTCAGAGAGTGCAGACGCATTTCTATCTTGCTCTCATCCCAGTTGTCCCTGCTTGCTATGTCTTGTCTGTATGTCTGCTGCATTCTCTGTCAAAGTCTCCCCCTAAAAGCAAAGCAACATGGAATTGACCAGCTGGACCTCAATGAAATTGACACGCTGCTCGGACAGGAAGACGGGTCGAGGGGAGCCTGAAGGTCCTCAGGGGACAGCGGATGCTGGACATGTGAGGATCTGTGGATGCATGGGGACTAATGTGCGTTTGAGACGTTGTCCACTGAGGATGTGATGGATATTTATCTATTCGGAACCATGATGACAGGATTTCTGCTGATTGGCTTGGGTGTTTTCCTTGTGCATCAATAAAGAAGACTGAGAGAGCTGTTCAAAGCCCAGTAAAGCTTTGTCTCCAAATCAAGCAGTTGGGAAGAGCACTGGCAGCACAACATGGACGATTTCTGAGATAAATCAAAGAGTGGGTAACAACACAGAAGTGCTGGGGTCTCTTCATAGGATGGTCTTTGAGGTCTGGTACCAAAAAATATAAAATTCTAGTTACTGAGGAGATTCAATTCTTTTCTTCCTCTGAAAGTGTGACTGTCTTTTGTTTTTGGTTTTTGGGCTCCCTCTTGCTGGCCTTGAGAGGCCTGACCCTCCCCCCCCCCCGGAGGAGTCACTGCTTGGAGAATGAGGTCTGCTTTTTACCCTTCCCCACCTTACACCAACACTCTGATATGAGGTCAAGCTGAACTTTTCTATGGACATGTGCCGCCATGGTAACTATCATGGAATTTAACACCTGGACTTTTTGCTCTGAGAAAGTATTCTTGACTTTCCTATCAGAACTGATATGACACAATGCATCCAGTGAACACTATTACACACATGCACGCACACTCCAAGTCTGTCTGATATCTTGCTTTGTTGTGTAGCAACTTGTCTGCTACAGTGCCTTGTGAAAGTATTCGGCCCCCTTGAACTTTTCAACCTTTCGCCACATTTCAGGCTTCAAACATAAAGA